>VZUI01040949.1:5843-27646 GCA_013401135.1 Cettia cetti
GGGGGATACAGAGATCAACCTGTGGCCCATGGATAGCCCCACATTTGAGCAGGTGGATACCTAAAAGGAGACTGTGACCCTGTGGGAAGCTCACCCTGGACTAGGCTCCTATCAGGGTCCTGCTGGCCCATGGAGAGAGGTGCCCATGCTGAAGCAGGTTTCCTGGTAGGACTCATGACCCTGTTGGGGACCCTGAGTTAATTTTTTTTTGCAGTATGTGTGAGGGGGCAGAGCCTGAAACCCTGTAACCATGTCTAGATTGCTATTCTATACTACTTCAAGTCTCAGCCAGAGGTGAAGATGAGGGAGTTTTGGGAAGGAGGGCATGATTTGTGGTCAAAAAACCCAAAAAGCGTGGCAGGGTAGGGAACCTGGCTGCCATTGGTTTTGATTATCCCATTCTTGGTGAGCATTTTTCATGTTTACCACCCTCTATCTGTACAATATTAATAACTTCAGTCATTAATATTTTTGCTGTTCCTTTTTTTTTCTTACCTTATTGCTGCTTCCAGTGAATTGTTCTTATCTCAACCAGTGATCTTTGCCTTTTGTGCTTCCAATTCTTCTCTCTGGCCACCCACAGTGGGGGCAGAAGAGAGGGGAGGGGGAGCAAGTGAGCATCTGTGTGGTTTGGGATGTCTCAGTGGGAGAACTAAACTGGGGAGTCCTATGCCTAAACCATGACAGGGACCCACACTGGAGCAGGCTGTGCCTGAAGGACTTCACCCTGTGGAAAGGAACCCAAGCTGAAGCAGTTCTTGAAGAAGTTTCTCATGGTACAGACTCATCTTGGAGAAGTTAACGGAGAATGGTGTTCCATGGGAGGGACCTCATGATAGATGCTCCTCTCCCTGAACAGTAGCAGAAACGTGTGATGGTCTGACCACAACCCCCATTCCCAATTTCCTGCGCCACTGGGAGAGGAGGCAGGTCCCGGGAAAAAGGGAGGGGTGGGGGAGAGATGTTTTAAAATATTTGTTTTACTTGCTATCCTGCTCTGATTTCATTGGTAATAAATCCAACTAACATCCCCAAGTTCAGTCTGTTCTGTCCCTGATAGTATTCAGTAGTGATCTCTCCCTGTTCTTAGCTAATAAAATCCTTAACTTTCATTTTACTTTCTCTCTCCATGCCACTTGTGGAGAGGAGTGACAGAGAGACTTTGGTGGTACCTGGCACCCAACCAGGGTAAACTACCTCATGAGTAATGGAAAACCTGCTTTCAAATTTAGCTTTTTTACTCTCAGAAAAATGAGCTGGCTCACTCCTTCCAAGTAGTGAATTTAATTCTCCAGGAGGACCTCTGCAAGTGTACTGATAGAAAGAAGGAAGTAGAGAGAATCCAGCATAGGTTTTTGCAGAGATCATTGCCTTTAGCTGTGTGGTACCACCACAATCTCTTATCTCTGTCCTGGATCAACAGCATTTTTCAATCAGATCTATTTTGCAGAGCTCTACATTGGGTACTTTGTAGAGCTTTGTTGGTACTACATAGGTACTTTCAGAGGACTGTCTGTTTCCTGGGCTGGCTTTTGAAAATCACATCCACCCACACCCATGTATTCTGCTCCTACCTTTCCAGTCTTGGCATGAGTGCCCTCCTTGTACCTCCTCAGCCTGAGACTTGCAAATTTCTGCTTTGCACACTGCTAGCAGATAATGCCACCACTTTTCCACCTGTCCCCAATTCCTTCTCTCAGGCAGCACACCTTCAGCATTGTGGCCCATTTATACTGTCAAGCATGGCAGCTGTGTGGCTGGAGGGAGGTTAGCCTCTGACTGATTACACTTCATCGTTCTTGAAGCAGAAGGGGAAGGAGGGACCAAAACAACTGCAGTTGTTCCAAGAATCACCCTTGCGTAAAGAAGCTACAAGATCTTTGATAAGACTGAGATTTTTGCTGCTGCTGTAGATCAGCACAAATTTAAAAAATGGATGTGTGGATTATTGACCTCCTTGGAGAGACAGTAATCTTGTTCTTATTGTAAGGTATCATGCCTGTGAGCATGGATGCAGGAAATAAAATATCACTGTGTGTTCTAAAACAAAAGTACCCTGGTAGACTTAGTCTGGAGAAAACACAAGACACTAATTTATAATTAGCAGATAAAATAAATATGGAAAATCTGTTTGTTACACTGCAAAGGATTGTGAAGACAAACATTTGAGTACCAGAAAGTTGAAGTATGAACTTGCTTTGACTTTTAGAGAATCATTCTGTTAATTGCACACAACAAATTGAACCCTAGAGTTCTGAGAGATTCCACTCAGAAGGAGGTGCTGGTCACAGCTGGTTGTGGTCCAGGCCAGAGGGTCTCACCTAGGATCACTATTTGTGGGGTAGCAAGAGAGTGGGCTTTAGTCATAGTAACTTTCCTTACTGCCTGAAAGTCAGATTGGTAGCTTTCTGTGAAATTTTGATAATGAAATTATTATTCCACTTTGGTTGTTATTCAAGCAACAGAAACAAGTTTCCAGTAGTGTTTGTTAAAAACAGGTGCTCCTTAGATAGCATCAGTTCTTGAAGCAGACTGGGTATCTGATAAGTTCAGGAGAAGCTGAGCCCAGGTGCAACAGCAAGGTTCCTCTAGCTGGCTCTTTGCCAGGCCGTTCAGCTTATATGAATGTATGACCCACAGCAGTGCAGGGCTTATGGCTCCATGTGCCAGGGAACAGTGTCAGGTGAAGAACCACACCAGGGCTGCACACCTATCAACCCAAAATGCTGAGGGGAGTCCAGGGAAGATGGAAATTCAAGGCTGAGACAACCAGCATTTCTGAGATCATCATGTGACTCAAGGTTTGAGATGGGGAGAGAGGAAGCATCACCACACCTATAAAAGTAAGTCCTTGAGGCTGAGTAGAGGCAGGATCTGGCTCTTCTGTTCATTTGACAAATATGCATATCACCTTCTTAAAGCCTGGGTACAATGCACAAAGTTACCCTCCTGCTGTGTCTGCTTCTCTGTCTGCATTCCTGTGATTTGTGCTTTTGGCATTTGCTCTACTGGGTGGGCAGACAGGGGACTGCTCCTGTAGCTAATTGACAAGCCTGAATGGTCATGAACTGTAAGTGAGCTAAAATGTTTACTTACAATAGATCTGTGAACCTGTGCCTAGGAAGAGAGATATATTCTATTTCTTGGCACAGTGAATGGGAGTTTCTGTAAATGATGTTTTAGCAGATGTCCTGTGTTGTGGCACTTGCTGTTCAGAGTTATTTCAGTGCTGATTCAGTACTATCAGGGTCCAAGTCTAGATGCTGAAAATTACATTAAAATGCTAAATGTATCTCTGACTACCACAAGAACCTCTCTGACCCACTGTTTTGTAACATAATTAATGTACTCTTGGTGACAGCAACTGAGTCAAGTACTTCCCAGGTGGAACTTCGATAATTTTGGCTATTGTTAATACATCAAGTCTCAGCACAGGCAATCGCCACAAGTTCAAGTGTCTTGCTTCATGTAGCATGTGCATGCTGTTGAGTGATGCCATGTTTCTGCTGTAGGTTGTGCAGCTTGAGAGTGAACTTTCTGCCTAGGCAAGAGTGGCATATGGAGGTGGCATGGGGATGAGTGAAATGCCAAGAGAAGGACTAGAAACAGGCAGATTTGAGAAGAAATAACCAGAAGGAAGAGTGCAGAGCAGCAAAGGCAGTTGGAGCAACTGGGAGATTCAGTATAAATGAATTCCTTATACTTGAAAAGCAAATGGACAATGCAGATTTCCTGGAAACTGCTTGGAGGCAAAACCTACCTGTTGGGAATCAAATTCTCCAAGGATGCTGGAGGGCAAGCCAAGTTGTGGGGAAGCTTGATACCCAGAAAATGTGTATGAATAGCTCAGAGATAGTCCTGTGGAACACAGTAAAATTGCCTCTAGGACTGGAGAACAGATCTGGGTGCCAAAGGAGGAGGAGAAAAATATTTCTTATACAGTCATTGGAAGAAGAAATGGAAGCAAAATAAGAGAACAGGCATCCTACATCAAGAAAAGTATTACTGAGAGCAAGAGCTGTGCAGAGCATGTGGACAATGTTGCTTTCCATGCCCTGCCCTTGGGAAGTACTGGCTAAAGATCAAAGAGATATGCAGAGGCTGCAGCATGGCAGAGACTGATGAGGAATCCTTGTGTGGAATAACAGGTCTGGATCCTGAAGGCAAATCTCTGGTGAAAGGTACTGACGGGTCCTAGCTGTGTAAGAGTACTTGCAACAATCTTGAGAAGCAAAGGAAAAGTTTCACCAAACGTATCTTCTGCGAAAGGCTGCCATTAGCTCTGTAAGCTGGGCTGTCTTCACGAGTTCCTGAAGGACAGGAATGGCTCTGCCGTATTTTGATGAAGTGTCAGATACTTGAGGGATCTAATTTTGGATGATGTGATGATGGATCTGCTCTGCAGCAATTCCCCAGATAATTTCAGGAGAGCAGGCCATGTGCCTGTGGGTATTCAAGAGGTAATGAAGAGCCATTGTCACCTGACTCCTTTAATTTTGCTTATGCTTTGAAGAATGGCCCTGGTAACTGTTGACAATACAAGCAAGGTTCCTCAAGCTGGCTCTTTGCCAGGCCGTTCAGCTTATATGAATGTATGACCCACAGCAGTGCAGGGCTTATGGCTCCATGTGCCAGGGAACAGTGTCAGGTGAAGAACCACACCAGGGCTGCACACCTATCAACCCAAAATGCTGAGGGGAGTCCAGGGAAGATGGAAATTCAATGTTGAGTGGAAGGACAAGAGCTCACCTGTTTTCATTTTCAGATTTTTTGTGAAAGAGGGGCCTTATGGTACATCTGAGTTTTTGTTTAGTAAGCTGTGTTTAGTAGGTCATGAAAGCTACCACAGAGATGACAGGGAGTCCAAGGGCTTGTGATAACACAGAATTGAAAATTTAAATCTGTTTTTCTTCCTATTTGTGTCACCTTGTCAGTTTAAAGAACAATTCACTGAGATCTGGATTGTTCTCCCTCTAAAGAGAAATATTACCTGAATTTTGTCTGTTGCAAGAAAAGCTAGTCACAGCTTTAGAAGCCAAATAAAAAATAAAACCAAAAAACTCCAACACTACATATACATAAAATCTGTCATGTTTTAACCCCAGGTGGCAACTAAGTACCACATTGCCACTGGCTCACTCTCCTCACAGTGGGATGGGGAAAAGTATCAAAAGAATGAAAGTAAGAAAACTCCTGGGTTGGGAGGTTGAGATAAGGACAGTTTATTAGGGAAAGCAAAAGTCACAGACACAAGAAAAAAAAAAAAAAAAGGAATTCATTCACCACTTCCCACGGTCAGGCAAGTGTTCAACCTTCTGCAGAAAAGCAGGGCTCTATCACATGTAATGATTATTTGGGAAGAAAAATGCCAATACTTAGAATGTGCCCTCTTTTCCCAGCTTCATATGCTGAGCATGATGTTCTATGGTATGGAATACCACTTTGGTAAGTTCAGATCAGATGTCCTGGCTGCCTTCCCTCCCAGCCTCTGGTGTACCTGCTCACTGGGAGAGCACAGGAAACTGAAATGTCCTTGACTTAGAGTAAGCCCTATTACTAACTGCTAAGACATCAGTGAGTTATCAACATTATTCTCATAGAAAATCCAAAATACAGCATTGTACCAGCTACTAAGAAAACCAACTCTATCCTAGCTCAATGTTTCTCAAGGTGCAAATTAAATATAGTAAAGATATTCAAACCCCACCAAAGCTCATTCTGTAGGGAGGACTAAGTATTACTGGTTAGTTATGTGTCCCCAAAGAAATATTTGCCATAGAAGAACTGGATCTTCTTCTGATATGCAGGAATGTCGCAATTTTCAAGTGAATGATGCATTTCTTTTTTCCTGTCTTTCTTATCACTTCTGATATCCCAGAGATGGTGTTAACACTTCCCAGTTCGATGCTTCTATGAATTTAAATAGCACACGGCTGACCCTTATCTTCTAGCTCATTAATAAAATGCTAGAAGATACCTGACCTACAATCTATTTCTTTTGAGAAATATTACTGCTTGACTTAATTCACTGCTGTTCAACAGTGCCCTTTGTATGCTAAATCCCTTCATGCTGCTGAAATTTATGCAACAGCATTGGCAGCTAGGATGATCTGTGTTAACACTCTTGGGTAAGGCTGTTACAGTTTTTGTTTTCAAAACTAGGAAGAAGCTTCATCACTGATGTCCACCTATAGAGAGAATATGTGTGAACTGATGTAGTAGCTATATAGCTATTTACTGGGCTTCTGCAGTAGCTATATTAGCTATTTGTATTGAACTATAGAGGTCTTATACAGTAAGTTATAGCTAACTGTTAGCAAAAGGGTGATCAGAATTAAATTTCTTTAAAATTCTAGAGTGTTTGGAAGTCATTAGGAAAATCTGTCTGACTTCTGTGAGCTTGGAGTTGGATTCTTTGTGGTTCAGGCCTCTCATACCGTGTTTGGACTCATAGTGGTTGCGGTGGTCTGTGATTGTTTCCCAGCGAGGCTCTAAATCCTAAGTAATCCTAAGTAAGTAATCAATACAAGCCCATAAGTGTTCATGTATCTTTTGCCAGCTTATTGCAGAACCTGCTATACCCATCTGAATGGTGAAATAGTGTTGGATCATTTTTACTCCCTTGCATGCCCATGGAGCTTCAGAGAAGTAGTTGATGCGTAACTCGATCCATATTCCTTCTCTGAGTCCCCCTCAAGTGTGACTGTTGGCTAGCTTTTACTGCCAGGGCACAAAAAGAAGCTGTTATCCAAAGTTCTGGAAGGGGTTACATCATCCATTTGTTTACAGTTGCCAGTCTGTTTTTAACTTGAAAGCCCCAAATCAGCCTGGAGCTATGGAAATATTGCTGGTGATTTTTGGCTTGAGGGAGGTGTAGATGCAGTGTGCAACACGCCACCAGTCAGCAGTCACACTGGCATCTTTACCAGTGTAGAGAAGAAAAAATATCAGCCCATGAGTCTGAATTTAGATATTCAGAGGAAAGAAAGGCAGGAAATTATGAATATTTGTTTCTAATTCGAAGAATGATTTAGAGAACCACAGATGTAGGAAATTAATCAGAAACCCAGGGATGAACACTGTTTAATATTTATTCCATTGTCATCAGGACCTAACTACATGCTCTCTGAAACTGGAGTCTGGAAGAGCTTTTGTGGGAGCAGTTTCTGGAGAAGGGTAGCATGCCAGGACAGAACAGGGCTTCAAATAGAATGGTACTTGACGAAACAAGTTCCCCTCTATTGTCTCAGAGGTTGTGTAGTTGTGGCTTGCTAAATGAAGCCATTTTATAATAAATTTGATCTCTAACCCCCTGGAAGGGGATGAAACTGGTGCCAGGTGACCAGTAATGTTTCTAGCAGAGTGACCCTGTGGTTCTGTCCTAGCCCTGGACCATAACCTCTCAGCTGGCCTGCTGCTCCAGCAGCTGTGTGGCACATGGTGGTCCCTGCTCATTTCCTTTCATCTCTTCAGATAAGGGATTTTTGTCATTGCCTTTCCCAGCAGTCAAGCACTGAGGACATTTGCTGCCTTTGTGTTATTTTTCCTAAGGTTTCTTGGATGTGAAACAAGGACTGGGAAGGGGAGCAGAATCCAGCCTTGTCCTTCACTTGGCCAGCATGGGGTGAGGTGGTGTATAGATATGTGGGCTCTTCTTTATCTGTCTTCAGCAGATGGCTGGGGCTATAAGAACGGACTGGATGAAAGTGTAGAGGATGACACAGTTTTCTCTGTTGAGCAGAGTAAGAGGAGAGAGATGTTTTTGATGAGTCTCTAGTATAGTCATCCCTCACATTGCTTGCTGGGAGTAAGGGAAGAAGTGGAGAAGTTGACTGGATTAGTAGGAAGCTTTTAGTCTGTGCTAGAGAACCTCTTGCTGCTACCTTTTTGCCACTTCTACTTGTGTCAGCTGAAATACATCATCCCAGGCTTATTTATTTCACAGTGCACAGGGACTTAGAAACTCTGCATCCCATTTAGGCATTATAAAGCTTACATTATCATGGATCATCAAGTGTCCCAAATGTACAGGACATTAACCAGCAACTCCTCTATGCATAACTATTTCCCATGCCATTCTGGCTTTCTTATACTTTTTTTAAATGTTGAGCCAAGAACTTGTCACCACAGGCCTCATATTTATTTCTGTTGGAGCTAGAGCTTCAAACGCTTTTTTGGTTTTGTTGTAATCTCGAGAAGGCAATTGTGCTTGCCTGCTGTTGCACCTGCATTTTTACTATTAATAATAAATGTGTGCCATTTAAACAGGGGCTTTTAATGTGCTAAGTGCTTAATAAACAACCTCAAAAATTAGTGTTAAAAGTGTATAAATGTTGCATGGCTGGGCACTTGAAAGCTGGGAAATGCTAATGTGAATCTGGCTACCATGTTTATATGCTTTGTGCATAATTATTATTTATTAATTCTTGGCTTATTCAAGTCTTGAAAAGTTCTTATTATAGGAAGAGGATTCCAATGAGCTGGAAATACACAGAGATTGGTACCAGGGACATGTGGCCTAGGGAATGTACAGGGATACAGTTCAGATGTAGGGATGGGACCAGCAAAGCTAAGACATAAATGGAACAGAGATTGGCAAGCGATGTAAAGAATAATGAAAGGAAAGTATATATGTAAATGAGTTAGAAAAGAAAGGCCAGGGAGAGTGTACCCCTGATAAATGAGAAGGGAGAACAGGTGATAAAGGATCTGGAGAAGGCGGAGGCAATGAGTTCTTCACTTCAGTCTTCACTCTCAGTCAGGCTTCCCACTTCTCTCAAGTCCCTAAACATCCAGATGGTGGTTGGGGAAATGAAGTCCCTCCCAGTGTAAGCAAAGAGCAAGTTCAAGACCACCTGATGAAACTGAATAGGCACAAGTCTATGGGGTCTGACAACACACATCCCAGGGTCCTGAGGGAACTGGCTGATATTGCTACTGATTGAAAAGTCACTGTGGTCAGGCTAAGTCTCTGATGACTGGAAAAAGGTAAATGTCACTCTTATTTTAGAAAGGGGAGTAGGGAAGATCCAGGGAGCTACAGACCAGTAAACCTCACCTCTGTGCCTGGGAAATGGATGAAGCAGATATCATGGAATCAATATCAATGCACACGACTAGGGGGTGATCTGCGACACTCAACATAGCTTTCTTTAATAAGAGAATATTGTGCCTGACTAATCTGGAGACCTTCTGTGATGGAGTAATGGCAATGATCAACAAGGCAAGACCGATGGTTTCATTCTTGTGAAAGTATTTTACCCAGTTGATGACACATTTTATTTGATTAGTGTTCCCTTGACTTCAACTGGACAGTGAGGTCTTCTGATTAGCTCACTGAACCAGGGAAACTGCTGAATTACCAAGTTACAGATTTTGCTTTTAGCAATCTGATCTTTCAGCAAAGAAAAAAAGACAACCAGGTTTTGATCTTTTCTTTTTCTCCTCCTCTCTTTTAAGTTGTCCTAAATAATGATTTCTAACTAGAGAGGATGAAGTAGAGTATGCATCCTGGACTAGTAACCTGGGAAAGAGAGGAATTATTTTGGCTGCCAGGCTTCACTACCTTTCCCTCCACCTCCATTTCCCCCTCTTTATTCTCAGTTGTGTCTAAGCTGTAGTTGATGCACCCTGCTGTAGATAATATTGATTTGGGCTTAGGTTTGCAGTGTTTAGACACCTCTTGGAGAAAAGCTTTTGTGCATCTGCCACTCTGTACATATATAGAGGACTTGCTTCAGCTAGCAAAACACAGTTTAATATCTGCCCTCTGCTTGGCAGAGGCTGTGCAGTCAACAGAACTTGTGTGTAGCTAGGTTTGTAGTTAAATTATTTTTTAATGCTGTGCGTGAGGACAGCAATCTTATGCAAAACCTCACGCAATTAGCACGGGTGCTGATTGTGGCCTCCCTCAGCACAAGGGTTCTGCAAAATTGGTGACTTGGTGTTAGGGCACAGAGGCTGCATTTTTGATGGTACTCAGGCTTTCCTCTGTCCTTCATGTGTTCGTCTTGTCATCAAGGAAGACAGAGTCAACCTTGCAGGAAACAACAGCAGGGAAGACATCCAGACCAGCTCATCCAATCTTCTTTTCCACTGATTTTCAGGAGAGGGGGTTCCCAAATTTAGTATCAAACAAAAGGCTTGCTAGCAGAGGGGGTTAATATGCGACAGCTCTTAACGTTCAGTAGCAACACAGAATGTTGTTTGGTGCAAACAATAATCTTTCACTGCTTCAGATGCTATTTTTAATGTGCTTCTTTTTAACATTATATTAATATTTAATTATAATTAAATACATTGTGTGCTACATTAGAAATAATTTAGTACATCATTTATATATACATGAATATTTTAAACCAAGCTTCCTTGAGGAGAAAGGTGATGAAATAATGTATGGAGACGTGCAGAAAAACTATACTAATTTTTCTGTTCCCTTTGAAAATTTTGAACTTGTCAGGTGATTTCTGCAACTTGAAAAAAGGATAGATGTTTCAAAGAAGAACTGCTTTAACTTTTAATAAAATGTTTATCTCAGTTAGATGAAAGCAAGACACTAAAATCTGAGTCACTATGAGTAGAAAAACAATATTTTACACTCAGCCCTTGACTGGACACCAGAAATCAAGAAAGCTATCGTACCCTCATCATCTTTTTCCAGACACAGAACCAACTTTTTTTTATATTGGAAGCCTTGTGCCATACAGCAGCATTGGTTTGGTGTACATAGTTTCTCTGAAATTGATTCAGGTCTTATATATTCTTCAAGCTTAATTCTTTTGATGCTATTTGCCTTTCTCCTTATTTTGCCAGGTGCCTTCTGAGCTTCTGTCCTGAAAGTTCTTTGGGTAACTCTCATTGTTGCTGTCCAAAGTGGAAGTTTCATATCTTCTCAGTGCTTCATTGAAATCCAAAGGAACACTAGTGCATTTCCTTTGTCTAGAAAACAAGTGATTAGGGAAAGAGCCACAAGATATGTATGACAAAAGCACAAATTGTGCATGGTTCCTTCTTCCCTTTTAAAAGTGCACCTCTATTCACTTTGCTCTACTATTGGCTTGACTATAGGCCAGGTGACAGCCTTGGTGTTATCTTTTCCTTCATGCAGTGTTGCTATACTGCAGTCTCTTGGTGCAGCTAGTGATTTGATAGGTTTATAAAAAAGTTTCAGGAGTCTGGAAAGGAGCCAGGAAGGTTCCCATCTATCATCAGACACAACAGCCTTAATAAAGCTGGAACAGCACTGCATCTGGAATACAAGGATTCTGATAAGGAGTCCATTCCAGGTTAGTCTGGGTATCTATTATTTGGATATGGCATTTCAAACTGTGGCTGCAGACACTTATGCAAAGATATAGAAATATATAAAGATCCTTGTGCAAGATGCCTTTCCCCTTTGTGCCAAAAGTCTCTACTTTGGGGATATTTCTTTCTCAGAGAACTTTTGGTAGAAATGACAGCCAGTCAGCCTCCATTTAGAGTGATCTATTTCTGCACATTAGTTTTCCTGTCTGACCTCATCCCAGAGTTGTCAATATGTTTATCTGCACCTGGAGCTCTCCCCTACACTTGGAAAATGTGCCTAATTTCCCTTTATTATTGTTACACCCTACTAATAGAGCTCATTTGTGTTATATTTCTGCATCATCCCTTTTCAGCTGTTTTCATCCACACAATTATTGAAAAATACAGAGTAGTTTAAGAACAGCCCAAATCTTCTCTTCTGTTCTCAATCCTGAAAGCAGCCATACCATTGCTCCTAAATGCAAGACTATAGATCAGGCATTACTGCTATATGTAGTTGATGTCTTGTCAGAAATACAGGACTTAATTCTCAGAATTTTCAGAACTGATGTTCCCATTAAAATCAGATGCCTTCCATTGCTACAATGGGTAGTGCAAACTTGTTTGGCTGGATGCACATGACTCCATCCAGACTTCTAGTAGGCACTGTAAGCAAGGAATTGTTACTGTACTTAGGCATATATCTGAAAACTGGCCATGTGATTTGGGCTCTAAAAATAGTAAATTCTCTCCACAAGTGGAATGATGAATGACTGAATTAGAATGCAGGTTAGGTCAGATGAACCCAATTACATTTAAAACTATGTGAGTCAAATCAGTTTTTGCATCTGCTTGGTGCTTCACCTGTGTATGAAACCCTAGGATTTTGGTCTATGTTTGCAGTTTTGCATCACAGTCTGAGCTTTGTCATCACTAGTTTCTGATTACCCAAGCTGATATGAACCAGAGGACTCCAGGAGAGAGAGAAAACACTGGTCTAACTCAAACAGCACCACAGCTGACCAGAACACTGTAATGGTGCTTCTGAGATTTTGGTTCTGCCAAAGACTTCTGAGTATGTCCAGTTTCAGATGAGCTCCTGACACCCAACCCTATTTAGTCTTCCTACTCCAGAATGCAGGGTCTATGGCTTGAAGACTTTACCACACCAGACGTAGGGGAATCCTTTTTATTGTCACTTAACAAACGAACAATCTCCTTTATAAAGTGGCAAATTTTAGGCAGCCAATGTTCCTACATTTATCTATGTTAGTCACATAGATATGTTATGTTCCTACACATATCTATGTTAGTCCTTTTTCTTCTGTGGCGCATTCACCTATCAGAAAAACTGTTCCACTCAAATTTTCCAAAGAAGCTTGAATATTTGTATCTTACTCATACGTATAAAAACATGACAATATTATAGGAAACCTGAGTGAGGATCCCATGATGCCCTTTTGAACTTGGTGACCTTAAGACTGTTTTCCAGCCTAAAAGTTGCTATAATTCTACATTGTCTGGTTAGGAGACAGTGTCTCAAACTCAGCTCTCTGTGATAAATAAGTTCAATGGATGCCAGCCAGTTCAGTTCCAAGGCACCCATTTACAAAAATCGAGGTGTACTCAGCTATTGGAAATAAGATATGCTTGCATGTGTATTTTATATATATTTAAATAGGTGAACACTTCTTGGGTCGTCTGGAAGGATATTTTATTTAAATTGTATTCATAAATAGTTTTTCAACATTTAAATACTATTAAGTCACATCTTAATTGTTAATATGTAACCTTTATAAAACATAATAATATTTTAGCTATTTATGAGTCAGTGCTTTAACACAGCAACAGCCAGGCAAGGCCTGATCCCCATTTCTTGACTAGAATGTGACTGAATTGTAGAAGGAGGTCTGAAGAAGGCTCAAAATCTGTGCAAAGCTGATTTGGCATTAGATATGAGGCAGTCCTTCCTGATAAAAATAGATTTGCTGCAATGTTTCCAATTTAGTCTCTTGTCTTTGTAATGTTTTACTGTGTGATGGTAGTTCAAGACAGAAAGCATTCGCTCACATTTTGATCTGATCCATTTTGTCTGGGAAGCAATATGTGATTGATAGAAGAATAAGAGAAGAGCTGATTTGTGCTGTATTCTCTGTAGAGCCACCTGCTGTTTATCCCTCTCCATGTTACAGTTCAGTAACAGAGTGGCTCTGCTCCTGTTTGGACATGGAGCCCAGTATTTTCAGGTGTGCCCTGACAATCATTGGGAAAGCTTTTGTTTGTTCTGCAGTGAAGATACCAATCACTTGCAGAAGCTGTTCACAGCTAAGTTTTCTTTACTGAATGCTTGATTGTAAAGTTTCACTCTGGTGCTTCTGAGGGAACATTGTAAAGTGTTTGTAGAGCTTGCCAGTATTGGCCTTAATGGGTGAATTGAATTAAACTCTCTCCTGCATATCTCGGTGGCAGAGATATGTCAGGACTGCTCTGGAGGGAAGTGGGGCTGCATTTGTTGATGGCAGCTGAGTTAATTTGTGTTGTGTTGCAGAAGTGCCAGGCTTCTCTCCTTGCTCTCAAGAAAAGTCAAGGGAAATTCGTATCTGTCATATTTGTTTTTTTTTTTAAATTGAATAGTTTTTAGGTAGGCTTCTACATACCAGACACCCAAACCACACAATCCTTGGAGCCTGTTTTTCCAGTGGTCATGGGATCATAGAATCATTAAGGCTGGAAAAGCCCTCTATGATCTTCAATGTTATATTGAAAATACGATGATCTCTGGAAGAAACAGGAATGATGGGTAAAAGCAGTTCCATTTTCAGCACATGGTCATTGCATGGGCACTGCTGTCCTGTAATATGACCAGAGCCTTATTTTCATATTTTACTGTGATACAGAGATTATAAGATGCAGTGTAATACCAATGTAGATAAATAGACTCAGCTAGTATTAGGACAAACAAGACAGAGGAGAGGAGTGACCTTGCCGAAAGTGTTGCTTTGGCTGCATGGTGAGGAAATATGTGCTGACTTCTGCATCTCTAGTCAAAAGCAAAATTCCTTTTTGTGTGCATCCTTTAGGATTGACTATTTCTCCACTCTGTTGCGCCTTGACTTTCCTGGTGACTGTAGTTTTGGCAAATACTGCAGGTTTTGGATTACAGCACCACTTGAAAACTGTGGAGCAAAACCATCAGGAAAGTCTGAAGAGTCTTATATTTGCACATGGACTGTCAAGATATGGGAGAGTGTTCTGGATTCCTGGAGCAAGCAACTTTGCACAATTTTATTCTTTATTAAAAGGCACAGGGAAGTCTAATAAACATGCATAAAGGAATATAGTTTGTGTGACTGTTTCTGTAACTACCCATGCAGGTGCCTTTTGACTGTAGGCACACAGCTGTAGCTCTGCCACAGAAATGAAGATACTATTTCAGAGGAGATACAGAGACTGGAGGCAGGGGGAATATCAGGCTGAATGGTAATATTAGATTGAGAAAAAGAGATTTGCTGCAATATTTTTACTAGAAGAAAGCAAGGACAGTCAATGTTAAGCAACATGGTTTGCTGCAGCAACCTGCTACTGTCAGCACAGTCTGTTTGTTTCAAGAGCATAGGTCTCCGGCTGGAGTCTCAGTATCTGTCCTTTTTCCTTTCATTCTTGTGGCTTAACTGCCCCAGTGCTCTCCAAACTGATCTCTTAGACTCAGTTCTTTCCTCTTACTGCCTCGTACTTGTAGGACTGTTGTTAGTTCTGCATGCTGTGCATTTCCTACTACCATTCTAAGGGTTACTGCATCCTCTCTCCTGTCCACAGCTGCTGCTTTTCATGAGTGTATTGGGGTAGGAAGGGTCTGTACAGAGTCTGTACAGAGAAACAGAAGCAACTGTGAAGGCTGTCACTGCAGTTGTGACCAGGCTGTATGTTCTTAAAATATTTCTCTATGAACAGATAGCCAAACCACAGAGAATGCACTTTGACTTTTAGATAATCCCTCAAGTTTTCCAGACAGTTCCTAAACCAGATTGGTACTGGTGTGTGGAAGGTACTAAAAAAACCCACTAAAACCTCCTGGAAAAGCACAAATGTGGCAGTGAGTTTTGTCTGTGATTTTCAAAATCACTCATCTTAAAATACAGAAAGGGACAGATCACCACCCAAAGTGAAAGTTTCTTCCTTTTTAATTTCTCTGTACTTATCCACTCTGATAGGCAGAAGTGTTGCTCTGACACAGGCATTGCCTGAGACTTTGTTCTGGATTTGTCTGTACTAGAGTTAATTTTCTTCACATGTCTAAGTAGGGGTTATGTTCTGGATTTGTGCTGAAGATAGGGCTGATAATATAGAGATGTTTTTGTTATTGCTGAGCAGGGCTTACACAGAGCCAAGGCATTTTCTGCTTTTTTGTCCTGCCAAGCTGGTGAGGAAATTGATGGTATATGGGAGGGTGGGAGGAGATACAGCCAGGCAAATAACCCAGACTGACCAGAGATGTTCCAGACTGTTTGACATCCTGCTCAGTACTTCAAGCTGAGGGGAAGAAGGGTGTTTGGAGCAATGTTTGTCTTGCCAAGTCACTGTGAGGTGGGATGAGGCCCTGCTGTCCTGGAGATGGCTGAACAGCTGCCTGCCCATGGGAAACAGTAAATGAATTCCTTGTTTTGCTCTGCTTCTGTTTGTGGCTTTTGCTGTTAAATTGCCTTTATTGGAAGCGATGACTTTTCTCAGTCCTGCTGTCTGAGCAAGTGGCTGCATGTTGATTCAGAGTCTGGGCTTAAACCACAATTGGCATACAGGTATTTTTTCACTGTTGCAACACAGTATTTCAGCTTGGGATAATGAGAAGGGGCAGGAACATCTTGTCCTGGTAAGTGTTGTCATCTTTTGTTTCAGACTACATTCTAGAAAGTGGTACAATCTGGAGAAGTAAACCTCCTGTTTATGCCTAGTATAACAAAAGATATACTGCTCCACATGTTTGTATTTGCCCAGCAGGATGTCTGTTGTGTCCCTTTCACTCTGCATTAGCAGTCTGATGATAGAGCAAGAACAGTCCAATAAAGCCTGGAAAGTTTAAAAATTAATCTTGTTACACAATTAAACAATGAATGTGTGAAGATACATAATTGCTGTTTATTGCAGTTTTAACCCATTTTTCTTAAGTACAAATAGAAATATATATATGTATATATTTATACATGCACATACTCCACATGTATTTATATGGATTTAACATTGTTTGAAGCAGCTCTGCTGATCAAACTCAGTGCCAGACTGGTCATGCTCTTCAGCACTGGGTGAAGACAGCAGGATGAGTAAATAGTAAAGTGAGTACTGCACTGCCATTTCAAAGCCTGCTTTTTGGCATGTGGCACTGTACTTGCAGAGCTGGATCCTACCATTACTTTTCCAGCTGTGAGTTGCTTCATGCTTCTCTGCAGATGGGAGCCTATTCATTGTTCAAAAAAACTTGCATTATCATATGGGCCCTGTGCTGAGCAGCCAATCTGATGCTGTTTTCCCTCATCCCACAGCCTCAGGGGCTCATGGGCATAGCTCACCACATTGGTAGTGCTGTCTGTAAGAGAATATGGAGAGTCAACTTAGAATGGCTTTTTACCTCTATCTATAAACAAAAGGTTTTCGAGTGGGGTGACATGGAAGAGTTTTTGCACGGTTACTTTAGGTGAAAAATCTCTTGGGTGATATGAGTTCTATAGTCAGGTAAGAAACACGGTCTGCTGCTGGCAGTTCTTGGGCTTCTATTGCTTTTCCAGTGCTTTGCTATTTATCACTTCCAGTGTCCACCTTACTGGGCTGCAACAACACTTCCAAAGGACCTTGAGAAAGTTTCTGCATGAAAAAACTAAAATCAGAAAAAGTTTCACCTTAAGCATGTCTAGGTTTAAATACAAAGTAAACAATAAACTAGAGATATGATAGCTGACATAGAGCCCTTAATATACACACATACACATATATAAAGAGAGGGAGAAAGAACTATAAAGAATATTGCATATAACAGTAAAGTGGTTTCACATTCACTTGTTTCTGTTTGCCAAATTTAGTGTAGTGGTCTTAGTGTTTACTCTCTTTTTCCCCTGTGAGATGGGATCAGGAGCAAAGCAGGCTCAAGCTTAAAGATAAACAGATTTATTAACACACACAGAAGAAGAAGGAGGATCAAATAAATAAAACTTCCAAAAACTCCTCTCCCACCACAAAATGTTAATTTTCCCACAAACAGTGTAAAGAGGCAAAACTCAGAACTCTAGGTCAGTACCACTTACAAAATAGTCTTTCATTCAGTCTTTGAGAGAGGGAAGTCGCTCCTGTTTTGTTCTGGTAACTTTCCACAAGAGAAACAGTCTGCTTGTGGCTTCCAACTCTCACAAAAGTAGCCCACCCAGGAACTTCTGCACTTGTAGACCTCCCATATCACCTAGCTTTTTCCCCATGACTACATATGGGCTGTGGACTCACACATATTGTGGTGACACCTTTTAAAGTTGTACAACTCAAAGGCAAAGGATTTTTCATGTCAAGGAACATGTCAAGGAACAAAGATATCTTCTCATTCCTTCACTGGCTCAGAGGGCTTCTTCTCATCTCTCTCTGTTCAAACATCTTATGGGATCACCAAACCACAACTTCTAATTCAATATTCACTTGGCAAATCATAGATACCTTTGCTCAAAAATCCACAAACCATCTCCCTTTTTCATATTGTCCATGATTTAAAGGAATACTCTAGCATATCTATATTACAGTCTCTTATATCACAACACAAAGATTTTCAGCCTGGAACCAAGGCAACTTGTCATCTCTTCCATCTAAGGGGTCACCCTCCTTTCACTGACTTGGATATCTTCATATTGTCTTTTTACATATTCACAGTTTGGCCTTTTCTCTCTCTCTGAGAAGGGTTAGAGTTATAGAGTCTTAATCTGTGTCAGAAAGTTAATGATCTTGCCCGGACCTACAGATGGTCATGTCTGCCGGCAGCAGCCTCTACGCTTTTCAAATGCCGCGGGGATGGGGGGTGGGGAAGCATGCTCAGGTATGGCTAATGGATTGCTTTCCCCCAGCCCCTGGTCCGATCCGAAGCGGACCCCAACTCAGAACTGCTCCCTGGGTCCCGCGGGGGGAAGATCCCGCCCCGCCCCGGGGCCAGCGGCGCCGGCAGCCAGGGCCAGGGCACAGCCCGGCCGGGGCACGGCCCCGCCATGGCCCGGCCGCCTCCGCCGCGGCCTCAGGCACGCAGCCAGCACCGCCGAGCTGCAGCCTCCCCTCTCCCCCGCCGCCGGCAGCCGGGGGTAAAAGGGCGCTCAGCTAGCCCGGGCCGCTTCCCGAGCGGGCAGCAGCCCCCGGAGACCCGGCCAGGCCTGGCCCGGCCGCCCAAGGGGCAGCGGGGCCTGAGCTGGGGCCCCATGCTGCCCATGATGCTACCTGCTGACCCGCCAGAAGCAAGAGCAACTCCTGGGACTTCCCGGGCTGATTTATGCTTGTGTGACCCAGAAGTGTATACCTATATTTAATTGGCCAATCTGGCCATCCATCTTTAAAGTCAGTCACTAATTGGTTTTTACCATCTGCTAAAACAACACAAAGGGCATTTATGAAACTTGTCCGGTGATTAAGGCACCTAGAGACAGCCAAATGCATATCTCTGGGAATATGTCTTTTCAAACATGACCCATCACATTTGATTGTTTGCCTGATTGTACAACTGCTAAGATGCTGTCAATTCTGATAGAAGGTCGCGCTGCCCAGCCATTTGATGTGAAGACCAGGATGAGCTGCTGGAATGGCTATTTCCCTTTGTTTTCGCTAGATTTTAACTGTGAAGAATCCTCTTTTTTAGGCCCTGGTCAGTGTCACAGAGCTGTGCAAGCGACTGGATTTTCTTACAGAGATCATACCATGATCTACTATAGAGGCAACCTGTCTACAGAAAGAGCTTATTTATTTATTTATTTATTTATTTATTTATTTATTTATTTATTTATACACATATTGGCAGAAGGAAGGTAGCATCAGAACTATCTCGGGGGCAGAGTAATTTTACATCCCTGAAAGTCTCTTCCACAGATCATTTGTGCTACATGTGAAGTCTGTGCCATTATCCAGACAAAATGATGTGTCTTTCAGATTTGTCGGCAGAATTAGACTGCGTGCTATAGTTGCTGCCCAGATAGCAGCTTGATTTATTATCAACAACATCACCACTGCCGTAAAACTCCCTCATGCTGCACCATGAGTAGCTATGATGCTATAAGATGTGACAACAAAGTTATGTAACAACAGTGCACACCACAAATTGCCTAGTGATGTAAGTGTAATCCATATATATTGATGTAAGTGTAATCCATATTTATTTACTGAGGGATTCATGAACTAAGGCATGTCAGCATTTTCCTGTGTTTTCTTGAAGGAAGAACTAAATGGACAATTTGCTGCCAAAGTATATCTTTATCCCATGATATTGAAAACCCACAGGGAAATTTTGGTTATATCCTAAAAAACGTCAGTATCACTTTGAAAATAATATCCATTGCCTCCTTTTGTTCCAACAGTACTTTAACTGTACTGTCTCAGTATTGGTTGGTTGTGTGACTATGTAGCAAAAGGGAAGGGTAATTCCATCAGTCATTAAACAGTATGGTCCTTATGTAAATCGATTTTCATCATGCTTTTGACCAAGCTCAAAAACCTATATATTCTCTGCTGACAGTCAGAAGGCTAGCAGTGCAGAGCAAAGAGCTAGGCAAAACAAAAGTGTCTAAACTGTGGGTTTGAGGCGGGATTGTCTTTTTTGGGGGTGGGGGGAGATTTTGGCAGTTGTGGTATTATCAGATTTGTGTGTGCTATCCCTTATGTAGATACTGATATTTGGTGTCATTTGAGAGAAGATGAAATTTCTGCAATTAATAACAGTGTAGTAAGTCCTCACTCCTCTCCCTCTCCTTACATCACTTCTGCGCCCAGAGCTGATAACCTGCCACTGAGGATGTGAGCACTACAGCCTGTCTTGGGTTATTATCTTACTAATTCTTTCTCAGAGACAATTTGGTTTGGTATGGGGAAGATCTACCAGAGTTAGGTCTAGGAAAGGACAAGCCCTTCCTTCTTCTGCTAGAGGGACTATTAAACTTACTTCAATCTTATGCTTTGCTTGGAAATTTCCTGGAGACATGGTGCAAACCTTCTAAACCCTAATGGATAGTGAGGAAAGACTGGGATACGTAAATAGCTGCACCAAGTTGAGGGAGGCTCACACAGTTGGTAGGAAGTCCTTTGGCATTCTGGTTTCACTGTTTTTGGAGTCCTGGCAGAAACACAAATGGCAAGTCAAAGAACATTTCACAGCGTGCTTTGGATTCACGTAGGCAGGACTCTTCTGAACTAAACGTGGGAGGGAGGGAAGGAAGATGGAAAACTCAGCCATCTGTCAATATTTTTAAAGTCACATTGAGAAAGGACATTTTTATTCTCAGGGCTTTTGGAAAACTTTCCCTGACAGCACATTTCACAGAGGACTCTTTCTGACAGGGACTGCTATCTATTCAGTGACACATCTGGGGAAGCAGATTGCATTGTGCAGAGTTGAAGTTCACTGCAGGGCTATGAGCAGTTCAGGGAAGTGGAAGATTCGAGGGAAAAGAAGCTTGAAGCCATTCTTGTGGCTTGACTCTAACACTAAAGTGCATCTTTATCTGGTGTTTACACTCTCAGAATATCCACTGTCACTCAACAAGGTTCTGAAAACCTATGGACAGATTTTCTAATGCATACCGTGAAAATAATTAACAAACTGAAAAAACCCCAACTGTCATGAAGACAACTAAGCATTTACTTCCCTGGTATTACAACCAACTCTCCCAACCCACTCTTTCTTCCAGCTTTTTGTGTTTTTCAGAAAGCATGCAGAAGAAAATATTAAAATTGGTAACAGAATCATGGATGCATTTTGCTCTTCAGGGGCAAAGAATGCACTAATAGCAGTGGTAGTAGTAGGACACAAAAAATAGATCTGTATTTTTTACTGTATTTCTTGTGATGGAGCACATAGTCTGTTGTAATGCATTGTGCATGGATGTGAAACAAAGATCTTCTGAATTTTCTGTTGTCCATTGTTACAGAAAAATATTGTTTGTGGTCAAGAAGGAAGCATATCAAGGAAAAAGTAAAGCCAGAATTTTATTGTTATTATGATTAAACTATTGACAGACTATTCAGTTTTATTTAATCTCTAATTGTTGCAAAAATGAAGAAATAGCAATGTAGCTGGAGTACTGCTCTGAGATTGTCACAGACACACAGACACAGAGAGAGTCTCTGCTTCCTTTAACCCCTTTCCTTGATCCTGTGCTTGCCATTCTAATGGTCCCTTGTGATCTAGAAATTCCATACTGGTGGAGGTCACAGGGGGGATGTTACTGGGAGCTTTCAGCTTCCAGACTCCTTTGCCAGGAAGATTGATCATGTTATGAATTCTTCTTTGTCCCTCTAGGATCACT
>VZUI01040951.1:0-134515 GCA_013401135.1 Cettia cetti
ATCTCACAGAGGGCAAGAGCCAGAGCTGGAATCACTCAAGAGCTGAAATCACTCTAAGGAGCTGCTCTGCCCTTCTGCTGAGACGCTCTCTGCCCGCTGAGGGAGTGCCTTGACCCCCCAAGGAGTCGTCTCTGAGGAGATACTTCTGGGGTGGCTCAGCCTCCTTGGGCCCCTGCGAGCTGAGGGGTCCCCACACCAGTGGGAATAATAATAAGGGATGGTGAATCTTCAGTGCCAAGCAGGGCTTAGCTCCAGTCTTGGCTGTCCAGAGTCCCTACCTAGACTGAAAATCCATTGAGAATACAAAAACAGTGCCCTTTTACTTCATACCATCAGATCTTTACATATTTAGAGGTTTTTTGTTTATTGCTTATTTTTCACTTTGTTTATTTTAATAACAAAAAGTCATTCATACTACATCAGGATTCCATAGCCCACTAATACTCCCAGATTAACAGAATTAGTGGTGATAGTTGCATAATAAATTTTCCAAAGTAAAAGCACCCTAAAAAGTTCATTGTTTTCCAGGAGACTGCATGGGGAACCCAGAGTATTCTACAGCCTGCCTCACAGCAGAGATAAGTGAAATTTTAACTGTAGGAGTTAGTAAGTTTCAGAAGGAATTTTTATTTCTTTGTCAGATGGAGTTTGCAATATCAAATGTTAAAGTAAACTAAATTAAAACAGGACAAAATAGCCTTTCTTTAATCATTATACTAAATTTGATACAGTAACAACCCACATAAACACAGACTCTTGAAGATTTAAAAATCCTAAATATACACATTGTTGAGAGAAGTAATTTCAGAGACAGTGAAAGAAAAGTCCAGGTTAGAGAGAGAGTATGCATAGCAATAATATCTCTTCAGAAATAAACTCTCCCTCTGGTTTTGGCAACACTCCAAAAGTCTACTTCTGAGACATCCCAAACAATGGAGACCTTATAACAAGAACCTGTGGAACAGTGTCCTGCATCTTGCTGATGATTTATGAAAGAATGGTTTGTCTCAGCTCTAATCATTCCAAGTATATAAAATTAATGGTCTCAAAAGACAAGCAAATGCTTACTGCACACAGAAAACACATTGCAGAAATCCACTTAGATGGTACTAACTTTCTGCTAATTTTCTCTGCCCTTTTCCTGAGGAAGCAGGCACTCAGCAGAACTCCCTTGTATAAGCCCAGATCTTGGAAGCATTGATTCCTGCAGGCAGACTCCTCATAGCATACTTAAGCTGCTTGGAAGGAAATAGTCAGATTTTCAAAACTGAGGAATGCGCGATTACCATGGGCATTGAGGAGATTTGCATCTTCTAGGCAAGACGGGTACCTCCTCTTTGGGCATCTAACTGTGGCATAGCTCTGGCTGCTCAAATTCAGAATTCTTGGTGTGAGTGTGGAGCTGAAGGACTTTATAGTGCTTGTAGGTTTTTGACTTGATTAAGGATTTTAATATTGAAATTATCAAGATGATGCATTTCATGGAAAGACTTCTTACCCTCTTTCACCCTAAAGTGTACCAAAGGGATTTCACTGACCCAAGGGTTAAGTGGCAGGAGTTTATGTTGGTGGTTTGGGGGTGGCAGAGGGCACTGAATAGTTGCAACTTGACTACCAGGGACACAAATCACTGACAGATCACTGTCACTAGATGATGATTTTCTACTGCCACTTTCCTGGGTGGAGACTTTCACAAATCCTGTTAGATAAATATATTTTAGTTATGTGTTTGGAGACCTGGACTCCATTTTATTAATCAACCAGCTGGATGTAAATGAAAGAACATGGTCTAATAAAGCCTGTGTGTAG
Source organism: Cettia cetti (assembly GCA_013401135.1). Taxonomy (NCBI): domain Eukaryota; kingdom Metazoa; phylum Chordata; class Aves; order Passeriformes; family Sylviidae; genus Cettia; species Cettia cetti. The sequence goes on from VZUI01040951.1 coordinate 1,810, forward strand.
GTGGACTGTGATCCACGCTAAGGAAAGCCTGTTTCCTTCTAGCAAGGGCTCTCCAGCACCTTGTATGCAATGAACCTCCCTGTGCCTTCTCCCACCTTTACACTCACCCCCCATGCACAGGGGCACAGTCCAAACTGTAGCCAGAATCACTTAGCAGATCTCAGGAAGGGAGAGATGAAAACAAACCATGAAGAAAACCTTCTGTTAAACTGAGAATTTTACTTACTTTTTGATGCTATTCTATAAAGTTTCTGCTGATTTTTTTTTTAAAAAGGTTCAATTTTAGTTCTTTTTCAAAGACCCTAAGGTCTGTGGAAGAAATGAAAAGTGATAAAAAATAGGATTATTAATTGATAAAAAAGTGATAATTAAATCTACTGCTTACCACATAAAAGCAAATTGCATGTGCATAGATTATGTAATTCCTAATTATTTAAAGTAGATATTGATCTACCTTTATGAAACAAAATATATTTTATGATATTTTTCAGGTGTATTTAATAGACATAACCTAGAAAAACATTTTATATATGAAACCATGCTTACACACATTATTTCAAGGACCTGTCCACATGATATAACTAACTTGTTTTAAAGAGTTCAAAGACAAAGGGTTCATTCATCTATATATTTATTAATTCAATATGTAAAAATGCATTTATTTACATCTATGGATTTTATTCCCTGGTGCATCTCCTTGACAAGGGAAAGCTTAGTGGTATGTCAGTAGCAAATAAAAAGCATAAGGGTGATGAGGAGATGAGTCTGTTGTTTGACACATGCAAGTTGCAGTTTATGACTTAAGAGAAACATATCCTCTCTTGCATGGTAGAGAATCGTATGGTGTTTTGAGAAGGGAATCTCTGGTTTTCTTCTGTCTCTTGCACATGTCCTCTAGGACAAGAAAGACACACCAGAGCAATGTCGTAGGCTGCATTTTGGTCTCATACCATTGACTTAAAACGTCACATCACTACACTCCACCACGGCTTTGTAACTGATTGTATCATGTACTGACGAATCACACTACTTGGCATACATCCAAATCTTCCGGTGCACAAAGTAAACCATGAAATTTTCGATGTAATTTGAGCTTTTCTGGTGTAAATTGTGGAAAGTTCAACAAATTTAGACGTGGAGAGTAGTCGTAGCTGCATAGACTTTATCTGGTGGTTTTATAATGCCCTCCGAGAAGAGGCAAATACAATTTACAGGCAGTATCCATACAAGGGGCCTGCAGTTTCTACTGTTCCCAGGAGATGGCATACATCTTTTGGAAAAAAAATGTCTGCTCACTTCCTAAAGGAGCAGTTAGGTGTAGGAGGAAATACTTCAATGCACCATTCAGTCCTGCGATTTCCACTTGAAAAATTGAAAGTCAGTTGGCAAACCCTTTGGGATTTAGGAGAGATGGAATGGGGATTGCCATCCACAGAGGAGAGTTTGTATGAATAGCTCAGCGGGAGGAGGGCGAAGAATCCCCACCCAGCAACCGCATTTTCTTTGTGGCATAATATATGTAAGACCATAATACAATGCCCTCCTACTTTCATCTTTCTATATTGCCACTCATCAGCATTACAAAGAATGTAGCTATTAAAAGAACTGCTTCTTGGCACCCAAAAACCATAGCACTGTATTTTCTGCAACAAAAAACTTGAGCCTCTATTATTTGTTTTGCTACATTTGCAGCAGTCTCCCCATTAAGCTTGCTTCTCACAGCTCCCTGATCTCATTCCCCGTTGGACCTAGATCAGACACACAAGAGGTCAGGCTGACTTTCAAACTTTCTTGCAGGCTGGCAAGCGCAGAAAAGTGTAACTGTAATAAGGATTAAAAAGTTCTCAGATGGGCCTACCAATGTGAAAAGGCCCCGCTTCCTCAGCTTTGCCACCCTCCGAAACCCTTGGGGTAAACATCAGAGCGAGATTTATCAAGAGAGCATTTATTAACCCCTAGTTATTCAAGCCAGCCTTTGCAAGCATTGGGGTCTGTCCTGAAGCTCTTACAAATAAATTCTCTGGCACTTCAGGGAGATTTTTTAAAGTCCTGCAACTCCTGCTAATGAAAAAGAATTTTCATCATTTTTTTTTTGTGGCAATCCCAAATCTTGGAACTGCAATCTGGGGCAGTGAAGAAGAAGCCATCAGACACTGCTCCTTCTGCTGACACACCCATGTGTAGGTCTTTGTGGTAAGTGGAAACCAGTACATTGTGATTTGTGACACACTGCCCACATGTTCAAATTTACATACATAAAACTAAAAATACCCTCACTGGAAGGGAAGCAACATGACCAGCATCAAGGGCTACAAGAACCAAAACCTAATCTCTCAGCAGTCACCCCCTGCTGACAGCCCAGACTCTGGTAGCTGCAGTGAAGAAAGCAGAGCATGGGCTCAGTCACTGAAGGAAACTGCAGCCAGAAGGACAATGGAAACAGTTCAGAGTTGGTTGCCCAGGTATTGCAGCAACCAGCATCTTCACCACACATCACAGCTGAGGGATTAGCTTGACTGCAATCTGGGTCAGGTCTAAATTGATCACAAGGGAATCTGTGAGGTTTCAGAGGAAGTTCCTGGGCACCGGGTTCCTGATTCATCAGGTCCAGGTCATTATATTGTAGACAACCTATGCACTGATTTCTGAGAGTGTGGGGAGGGGGTGCAAATTAAAGAGGGCTATAATTCTGATCGGTCTCTACCAGGGATTGCATATGCTGTTATGCCATGGGTTACATGGTTCCACCTCCCCATCCTTCCCAGGAGCCATTCCCACAGTCACTGTACAAGTGCCCCTAAAGAAGGTGTATGTTGCTGCTGTCATCTATGGTGACCAACTTTTAGCTAAGGCTTTGCTGTTCAGAACAAGGCACACTTGCCCACCTCACACAGGATTTCCTTTGGCTGCGAGCAGTGTCTCTGGAGCCTGACCCTAAATGCACTAAGACTCCAACAGGCACCCAACCTACCTTAATTCCCCAAGGCAGCGAGTCCCAAACCCAGAGTCCCCATGCCTGTGACAGTGTTCTGTTGGATCACCCATCCTGTGTCTGGGATAATGGCCCTTCCTGAGCATTAGCATCTCCCACCAGGTGGCCACTCTGATAGTGTTGGTGTGCTGAAGTACCTGGTCACCAGCTAGCAGAGATAATGTGGCCTCTCAAAGGCACACTGGGAGATCTTAATTGACAGCAGGCTCCTCTCAGCCTGTCTTTTTCCACTGTATTTGACACAACAGAGGTGGAGCCATTTTCAGACATTTGGGGGGTCACAGCAGATTGGGATAAGCCCATGCCAGCTGCACTGAAGTAAAAGTAAGTGAAACAGCTGGCAGCAGGTGAGTGGTGTATTTTTAAAGTTCCTGGGGGATGTTTGAAATGCACTTATCTTGATGCTTGTGGATAGTTTTAAAAGAGCTCCCTGGATTTGCTGTAGTCAGCTGTCTGCTTATTCTTACAAATAAATATAAGAAACTGCTCTTCAAGAAATTAAAGGTTAAATTTGGATGCCTTCCACAGGAAATGGAAGTGCAAGGGTGAGTATGTGTTTTGAAATACGGATGTTACAATTCCCATTCTAGCTTGCAAAACAAACCCCAAACCCATACTATGTCACTTTAATGATTTATAAGCACATTTTTAAAAAAATCACTTATTCAGTTTCTCATGATGGCTCTCTGGTAGACACATGAGGCTCAGCAGCCTGCTTTGTTTCTCCTGCTGCAGAGATTATTGCTTTTACTGATGGCCAGACTGTGGCTGCCCAGGAACAGGCGTGTGAGTGAGGGGGAGGTGAGGAAGCTCAAAGACTTCATCTGCTTGGGCAGGTATTCAACAAGCAGCAATCCCAGTCTTACCTCTTGCAGACAACATTTCAGAAAGAGCAGACAAGCCACATGAGTTGTGGTTCAAGTGGGGTAAATGCACTTCCCTCCGACAGTGCCCACTTGGGCTGGTTTGGAGACAGTTGTGCTCCAAGCACTGGGGAGTATTCAGCAAAGAGAATCGGTGGCTCCTCGCACCTTCTGACTCTCCCCCTTTAGTCATAGGAAGAGAAATTCTGTATTTCTGTTAATCTGAAAGGGCTGGGTATCTTTCAAGAGTATCTATATAACCTGCTCCACTGCTAAGGCCCTCTGGCACCTGGGGCTTGAGCTCAGAAGGGCTGGACACCCAAGATTCAGAAAACCAAGGAAGTGCAGCAATAGAAATTTTGCTTGTGAGGACAGAAGCACATTCAAATACAGACATGGACATGCAAGAGCAGAAGTAAAAGAAAAAGTTAAACTGAGATCAAGGTCATGTAGACATGGAATTATTAAAGCAACAACTAATCATTTAAAATTTACCCTGAACCACTCAGAAATGGAAAAAATCAAAGGAAAGTGTTTCTCAGTTTTGTTTGACTAATGCAAAATCTAAACCATACTTAATATATCACTGGGTTTCAAAAACTTATCTGAAGGCATGGTGTCTACTTCTTCTGTGAGATTTACTGCTCTTCAGAGCTGAAATATGCCAAGGGAGACCTTTAGCTGGTTATGATAAATGGCTTATCTCCACTGACTTCACTGAAGCTGTGCTATATTGGTCTGATTTTTTAATATCTGACCTAAAGAGCTAAAAAACCTTTGAGGACACAGGCACTAAAACTGCTTCTAAATGCAGATACTGCAACAGTTTTTCTAAGGACTAAGAAATATTGAAGAGTCAAAGTATGAAGTTTGCAAAATGTTGAGAATATTTCCAAAGACAGAAAATACTTCCTGCCTCCCCTCACTCCCCTAAACTGAAATTCTTCCCTTTGAAATGGAGGCATATTTTTCATGACTTATCCAGATTTCTTTTCTCCAGGAAGGAGTTGCTCAGCTTAGATGCTAAATGCTGGTCTTTCCCTTTAACATTCTGTGTGGAATCATGTTACAGAGAATTAGAAACTTCAAGCATCTTTGGAAAAGACCTCAGCCCTCTTAGCATTGAAATTGCAATGATTAACATCATTATTTCAATGATTGCCACTTTACCCAACTGACAGATCCCCTAAAGGTTTTCTTCCATCATATAACCACAGCTGAACACCAAAAATGCTTTCCACTGTAGGAACAACTCTCTGAAGATCATTTTCATTTCTCCTTTTCACATACAACTGTTTACTCCATTCTCAGAGTAATGTTTTTAAAAAAGTGTTGGTAAAAGCAGAAACGAAATCAGTTGCAAAAAGAAAAAAAAGCTATTTCAGTTTGGTTAAAATTGAGACTTTTAAGGTTAACTCTAGTTATGGAAAGCAGCAACAGACAGTCTCAGGGGCAGAAGAGTGAAGAAGAAGACACACTACACTTGTCACCAGGAGCGTTACTGGCTTCTACTCAGAGGAAACATCTGCCAAAACTTGAGCCAATCAGGGCAGAGATAGCTTGATATAAAACCAATTCTATTCATCAATTGCTAAGGACCAGGCAGGAAAAAGTTACAATTCGATCTTGAAGCAGTTGCTGCACCATAAAACATCCTTGAGAATTGTTTTATATTTCTTCCGCAGTCTAAATGTTTTGATTACCAAGGCAGTGTTTTCCCATGAGGCATATCTCAAAGAGATGTGGTGCCAGGACCAAGTGGGATGAGATTATAAAATATAAGAAGCTGGAACATGAGAAGTTTGAAACTCAGCTGTGAAAATGTTTATTGGACAAATGCTTACTCTGCTGCATGCTCATATTTATTTTTCTTTCAAACCTTTGAGTTTCCTTACTGCTGCACTGAGACAATTAATTTTCTTTGGAAAACATGGCATGGTTAATTAAACAGGTGAGAGAAAGTAGTTTCTCAGCTGTCTGGAGATTCAAAGATTCAATTGCAATTTACAAAGAATATATTACAGTTGTCAACATCATGTGAATCCTGGATTGTGTGAAAATGATAAACACATGAATGCTGTAGGAAGTACTCCTTAGAAACCTGAAACCCTTTAGAAACTCATCAATGCCAGTTCTCTGTTGTTCCAGGTGATCACAGCGCACTGTGCTTTTCATGAACAGCTTGTCCTTCATCTTATAAATACCTAAGGATTTTGCTCCTTTTTTTCTTCCTTTTGACTGGCTACTCTGAAATCTCACTATGCTGATGGCTGGGGAACAAATTAAAGATCCCCTGGCTGTTTCTTTTTGTGCCTAAGTTGTTTTTAGCTTTTGTAGCCTGTCTTCATCTCTGATTTTTATCCTCGTGATATATTTACAGAGATATATTTAGGTTAAGTCTTCACCTGCTAGCCAGAGCAGTGTAAACTTGGGGGGGATATCTTTGTATGGAGGTGTGTGTGCTGACTTTGCTCCTGTGAACCAGCCCTGCCTGACCCACATGGCATGGCCAGTGCATCTTCTCTCTGAAACCCAGCACAGCTCTGGTCTCACAGTTCCTACCCACCAGCAGGCAGCATGAGGGCCTTGAAGATGTGCTGAAGAAGGAAGCTAAAAAGATTGGCCTGGATGAACACAGAGCTGTGGCTGAAATTCAGGAGAAAAAAAGACAGTTTATGATATTTGGAAGAAGAGGCAGGTAGGAGGGAGAAATTAAGAAAGGCCAAAGCCCAACGAGAACTTAATCTGGCTACTACTTTAAAAGACAAGGAATATTTCTATAATTACATTATCAAGAAATAGAGGGCTAAGAAGAACCTTCTTCTTTTATTGGATGCAGGGGTAAAAATAGTGACAAAGGATGAGGGAAAGCCTGATGAACTTACTGCCTTCTTTGTCTCAGTCTTCCACAGAAAGATTGTCATCAAAGTACCCAGCTTCCTGAGCTCTCTGAAAAACAAAGACATGGAGGGGAATGAGGCCCCCCCAATCCAAGGGGAAGTAGTCAGTGATCTGATACCCCACTGAGACACGCACAACCCTATGGGGCAGCTGGGATCCAGCCAAGAGTACTGAAGGATTTGGCAGGGTTTGGCTCATGGAGACACTTTCCACCACTTACCAGCGCCCCTGGCTAACTGGGGAGATACCAGTTGACTAAGGGTTAGCAAAAGCAATGCCCATGTACAAGAAAGGCTGAAAGGAGTATTTGGGGAACAACAGGCCTGTCAGCCTGACCTGGGTGCCAGGGAAGCTCATGGATCAGCTCATCTTAGGTGTCATCATATGACATGTGCAGAACTACCAGGCAACCAGGCCCAGCATGGCTTTATGGAAGGCAGGTCCTGCTTGACCAATCTGATCTCCTTCTATGAAAAATTGACCCACCCAGTGAAGGAAGAAGAAGCTGTGAATTTTTTCTACTTGGACTTTAGTGAGGTCCTCTTTCCCACAGTACTCTCCAGGAGAAACTGGCTGCTTTTGGCTTGGACAGGTGCACTCTTTGGTGGATAGAAAACTTTCTGGATGGCTGGGCCAGAGAGTGGTGGTGAATAGAATCACATCCAATTGGCAATCAGCCAAAACGGGAGTTCCCCTGGGGTCAGTATTGGGACCAGACTTCTATCAGTGATTTGGACAAGGGGTTTGAATGTATTCTCAGTAAGTTTACAGAGGACACCAAGTTGGGAAGTTGTTGATCTGCTGGAGGGCAAGAAGGTTCTGCAGAGGGATCTGGACAGGCTAGATCAGCAGGTTGGGGCCAACTGTGTGAGGTTCCACCAGGCCATCTGCTGAGTCCTACCCCTGGGTCACAACAACCCCAGGCAGTGCTACAGGCTGGGGGCAGAGTGGCTGGAAAGCTGCTGGTGGAAAAGGAAGGGCCTGGAGGTGCTGATTTACAGGCCAGTGGTGACCTGGCCTGTATCAGGAATAGTGAGGCCAGCAACCCCAGAGGAGGGATCATCCCTCTGTACTTGGCACTACTGAGGCTGCACCTCAAATCCTGTGTTCACTTTTGGGTCCCTCAGGACAACAAAGACATTGAAGTGTTGGAGCGAGTCCAGAGATGGGCAATGAAGCTGGTGAAGGGTCTGGAGAAAAAGTCCTATGAGGAATGGCTGAGGGAGCTGGGGCTGCTTAGCCTGGAGAAAAGCAGGCTCAGGGGAGCCCTTATCCCTCCTTACAAATACCTGAAAGGAAGTTGTGCTGAGGTGGGGGTCAGTCTCTCCTCCCTGGTAACGAGCAATAGGATGAGAGGAAATGACCTCAAGGTGCCCAAGGGAAGGTTCAGATTGGATATTAGGAAAAATTTCTTCACTGAAAGGGTTGTCAAACATTGGCACAAGCTGCACAGGAATGAGTCTATGATTCTAAACCAAACCATCATAAAAATAGCTTGTAAAAATAGCACTTTGACAATGAACTTGAGCCTGTATTTTCGAGAAGATAAATCTAGAAAATAGTACAGAAATTGCCTGATGGGGCCATATAAATGTGTTTAAGCTCTCCGAGGCAGACTGTTACTTCCTCTGTTTTTGCCTTAAATACAGAATCATGTGGCCTTATTCAGTGGCCTTTTGGAGCTACTGTGATCTAAGAGTTAAGTATTAATAGCTTCAAACAGCAGGGAATTTTCAACCACATTGCACTATCTGTTGTACTAAGAAAGGCCAGTGCAGTAAGCTTCATTTATGTCAGGAGGGACTTTACATGATTGAAAAGGCACTGAGCTGAGTGGGGAATGAGATGAGGATACTCTGGCAGTGAACTTTTTTTTTCTGCTACACCAAGTGTTAAGATGTACTCCTCTTTACCTCTGATTAGTGACTCCAGACTTTCTTTCATCATTTTCCACACAGAAAGATCAAGCAACTATGTAAATTCTTTACATTTGACTATTGTTTAATGCATGTTTTATTTTACTGTTGTTAATGCGTTATCAGTAAACAAGCATTACTGTTTGGCCAACTGTTACAGTTTGTCTAGGGTTACTTAAGTCTCAGTTATTTGTGGAATGTTCCTATATTCCTTTGGGCAGTCAGTGCATGACTCAAATTTATCTAATATCTTTTTGGGAAAAAATACCTCAGACCACTTTTATGCATCTTTTACATAGCTGTTAAATATTATGGGACATACATACTCACTTCAACACCACCACATCTGCAATTGTGGTTGAAAGTAAGAGATTCTCTCTATAGCAACCAGTACATGTTCAGTTTTTTGTTTTAAAATACCAAGACCCAGATTTTGCTCTCAGATCCTCAATAGTTTTGGGTTTTTTTCTGATTTTCTTTTTTCTTGAGAGTGAATAAAGTCCTGATATTTTTCCACTACACGTGTCTCAATCTTATTTTGGCAGCATTCTGAAACAAATGGTTTGCTGATTTTTCTCTAAATCAAAAATGTATTAATGGATCTTCAGAAGGGGATGTGCTTTGAATGAATCTGGACATAATTAGTGACGATGAAATGTTTACTGCAGTACATTCTTTCTGCAAAGGCTTTAGAACTAATTCCAAATGCATACATGACTGCAGACTTTTAATTGGATAATTCTTGCCTGTTGACTTTCTTCCAGCTTCATCCTGTAAGGCAATGTGTGTCAAGATTTCAGAGTCACTTGCATATCTCTGTATCCCTATTTTTCATCCGTATGTGTAAACAACTATTTGCTCATGCAAAATGGGTCCTTAGACGTGCAAATACTTGATCTTCTCGCATAAATATTTTTTTTGTAAGCAGATCTGTTTACAAGACTGACTATAAAAAATACAGATATGTTTGAAATAAAATGAAATACAGTTAAGTGCAGGTCTATTTACGTGAATGACTACATACACACAAAAAAAGGGCCTTTAACTCTGAGGTTGGGGACTTGTCTCGTATCACTGTCTTTGTTTTGTCTGTGAAACTACCTCACTTAAAAAGTAGTTTTAGCAGTGACCCCAGCAAATACACTGATAAAACATCTATGCACATGTTTAATTTCAGTAAAATTTAAGCAAGGTTAAGCACATTAGTCAGTGCTTTTCTGAATTGGACCAGCATTTAGATCCAGAGCTCCATGTTTTTTCCATGCTTGCTGGCTTTCTACACTGCAAGAGAACCAAATTTCAATGGAAATAATTTATAGAGCATGCAGAGTTAGGTGTTGTCCAGTAGAGTCCCCTTTATTGATATATTTTGTGGCCAGATTCCTTATGTAGTCAAAGTTGCTCTGGTAAGGGCTGAGAAATTCAAACACATGCCATGCACTGCATTTAACATTTCCATAGTTGTTGAGGAAATGGTGATCCTATTGATCTGCACATTAGCTTACTGTTCTCCAAGAATGAAGTCTGTGACATTTACTTCTCCAGAAAAATTTGTTCATTGGCCTTTGCATGTTATTTGACAGCACAAATACTTATGTTTAAATTAACTGATTAGCCCATTAAGTGGGAATCACATTATTCACTAATAATCAATGTTCACCTGGTGGTCCAGGGTCTGAAGAACATTGCATTTGTCCTCATTTCAAACTAGAACAGATAGTTATTGTAGAGCAATATTGCAGATGTTAGTTGTGGAGCATTGTTTTGGTCAAAGCCAGCCTGTTTTCTGAGCAGGGAGCTGAGAAATCATGTTTCTCTGGTATTAAGGTGTCAGAAGGGAACTTGCACTCCTTGAAAAATAAACTTTCCCATAGGTTAGTAGTGCACAAGACAATTGCTCTCTTCTAGAAGTCTTTGGGAAATAGGGGAAGTGTGCAGTGTGAGGGAGGGAGAGTCCCTGAGTGTGACTGCTTCAGCTGGCTTTCAGGTATGGTATAGAAAGGATAGGGAAAACCTCTGTCTTCTATTATCCACTCTAAGGTTCACTTCCCAGCTTTTTGGGTTTGTGCTTGTGCTTCCTATCCCCTACTCTTCTTCATATTATCATTACAAGATGAATGTGGAAATTCAAGATCTAGGGCCTGGGACCTGCAGTTTGTTGACTGTACTGGACCAGGCAGGGCTGAAGATATTTCACAAAGTTAGAAAGAACCAAGAACACTTGACTGGTCTTACTATTTGTGATGGTGATTTTAATGGCACTTAAAATTAAAACTAAGTATCGTGGCACTATTCCGTAAGAAAACTACATTACCTCTGGTTAGAAATATTCTGACTTTCCATTTACATGACAAGTTTGTGCCTGTTTTTACACCAAGTTTTATCCTTTGCCCCACCCTCCACATTTTTGCTGATTCATGTGTGATTACCTCTAAGTTAATATAGATAAATTTATTTGTACTTCAGATACGATTTTCATCTCATTTATAAATATGTATAGTATGCTCAGCCTTTTGAAAGTGTAACTTTTTCTACAACTTTAATTAGATTTGGGTTATTTTGCAAGTATTTTTGCTACTATTTTCTTTAAGTTTAGTTCTGACTTGACAAAACATGTATGCATTTGGCCCACTTTTTTTAAAAAGTGCAAATATTTCTGTGCTAAATGGTTTAATTCCCATACACTCCCTAAATACCACTTAGTGAAAACCATCCAGAAAAAAGAAAGTCTATTATTTAGCAGTAGTGTTTAAGATAGCAAAGATCAGCTTCCATGTGGACAGAGCCTTTGGATCAAACAGGAGGAACGGGCTAAGAGATTGTATGACTGTGAACAGATGAAATCAGTGACGGGCTTTATTGCTGGTGAAATCTGTTTCCACTTGCTGCCACCCACTAATTTGACAATAGATTGCATCATGTGGTTGCAGCAACTGAGATGACTAGCAACCATTTTAAAATGCTTTCCTTAAAGGGGAAAACACCCTACCAAAGCAGTGGAACAGAGAGGCAGTGTTGTGAGCACATTTTAAATTTTAGTTAAATGCAGTTATGTTTGCTGCAGTATATTAAATTTAACATAACCCAAGTATTCGGTGAGGAGCTATGCATTAGCCAAAATTTGTTTATTGAGATTATTCTTAGTGGACAAAAACAGCTAGGAGGTTTGTTAACAGTAATTTAGCTCATCCTAGAATTGCAATTACCACCTAAGTGCTGTATGGGAAACACACAACATTTTTCAAAGCAGAAAAATAAATAATAATGAACCCTTAGCTTAAAAATGCAATTCTCTCTGTGTTCTTTTCTTGTAAAGAAAAATCTACATTTCAAAGGAATATTTTCTTACATATGGAAATGCTTATTTTCTAGCTACTGAAGATCTGCCAGGAAATATTAGAGAATATCATGTTCAGAGTTTTAGAAGGCAAATTGCTTCTGCATACGCTGTATCTAGCAGACAGCTTTATGGTGCTCTTTACCTGTCTGTCATAACATCATCAGTTTTTCCAAAGTACCTGAAGCCTTTGAAAGTTAAGGAGTGTAGCAGTATGCCTTCACATGACACATGTATTTAGCAATGCTAATCTGATTAGCAAGTAAATACAAACTACAGTTGTACATGCTTTAAACCCAATTATTAAATGTTCCTTGATGGAGGACAAAAACAACTTTGAAAGTAAAAACTGGCTTCAGCATAAGAAGATGAATTTTAAAGAGCACTAATCAAAGCACACTTATCATGGCTGTGCACCTTTAAAAATGAGTTTCAGATGGACTTTATTGTCTTAATATATATCCTAGGAAAGCAAGGAGAGCCACCTTAGCTGTGGAAGATTTGGCTTTTTAGATATAAACACTGACTTTAAAACATCTCAGCAGCGTTTTCAGATTGTCACAGTGAGCAGAAACATCCATGTTGTCAGCCAGATGGGAAATTTCATATGCGTTTCTTAAACCAGTTAATTTTCTTCTTCAGTGCAGAGAAGCCAAGAGCTAATGCTGAGGTCTGGGACATACTTTCAATTGCTTTTTGTGTCAAATTCCATGCACCCAGAAAGCCTTAATCTTTTATTTCTTTGTTTGGTTTTATTTTAGAGAGAAACCAGTGCATTTCTGGCAGTTTATTCTCAATCTGTCTTAAACCATTCTAGTATTCTGACAGAAAAAAAAAAAAATTCTTTGAAACTGTCAGAATAATTTGAAAAACTGGTTCAGAAATAAAAATGGACTTCTCCTTCCCCTTAGATTCCATATTGAGACAAAATTTAACTGCTTGAGTAAGAGCTACAGAAATGCCCTGTGGTCCTTGAGGAAGTTTTCATCATCACTGCATTTACCACTCACTTGGTGTACCTCTTGTTTTAACAAATCCCACAAGAAACATGTTCTTGTACATCTCTCTGCTTGGTGTTTGGTTTCTTTCCTTGCCACTCCATTTTCTTACTTGCTTTTCCTTCACTCCACATTACAGAGTCAAGATCAGTTTTATTTATTGGGTCAGCATAATGCAAATAAATCTCTGCTGTTGGTGACTGGCTAATGCCTGCAAGAGAGCAAGCCCAGCCCCTCTGCCCCTGCATCTGCTAACCAGGGAGGGGCAGCCACCCTGGGGAGATCTCCTGAAGGCAGCCATGGCCCAGGGCAGCTTTTCAGAGAAGGAGGAAAATTAATTCAAACCCAAAGCTTTTTGAGGAGATGGTTCTTGCAGGCAGGGGTGAGGAGTCAAGAGAAGCACCATGAGGGATTTGAAAATGAAGCACGTCGAAACTGTTCCTTGGGAGCGCAATCATTGTAATGCACTTGGTGTTCATGCTTAAATTTTAAAAGCAGATTTTAGCAAAGTTCAGAACAACAAAATTTCCTCATACTTAATAGTTGTGAAAGCGCATTTTTGGAAAGCAAAAATATAGGAAGACTGTCACAGGTTTGGAAATTATGAGAAAACTTTAAAAACATCTAGGTTTTATGTTTTAATCAATACACCAAAAATCCTGCCTGGAACACAAAAATAAACCCCCCCTCCCTAACTGCTGTTCCTGCATGATGTCTTGAGTGGGTTTTGGGCAGATGAAATGTGATTGCAAGGGCAAAGAGAACAAGGGATTTCCTACTTCACATGAAATTACTTGTGTTCACAAAGAAGAATTGTGGCCATCTTACAGAAATGCCACCACAGCAAATGCATTTAAGAAATTATTGACAGCTTGGTGATACCTTTACCTGCAGTGCACCACATTGTGTGCTTCCACAATGCTACCAGTTTTGATGGTAATGATTAGTAGGCGTGTAATTCAAAGCAATACCAGCATTAACCTCGCTCAGCTTGGCATCCAGACAATGGAGGAAAATAAGGTGTAGGTTTCAGTCTGGTAAAAGACCCATGGAAAACTAGAGAACAAAATGACATACTAACCTCCTTTTAATGAATATTGTGTTCAGATGACTGTTGAAGAAATAAAGGTTTTTCATATTCTATCATGCACCACATTATGCACGAGTTTTATGATCGGTGGGCTAACCTCAAAAGATGCAGCAGATCTTTTCAGTTCACAGAGGGATAAAATTACCTAGATGCTTATGCAACCTCTAGTCAAACCTCCTGCAAGCCAACAGAACTTCCAGTCATGCTTATAAAGCTAGCCATGTGTAGAAGGATCTTTAGGATCAGAACCCAAAGTTTGCCCCAGTTCCTAAGCTGGAAATAATATGATTTCTATCCCAAGTAACTTACAAGGGATGTAAGTGGGTTCGGGTTAAAAAAAGTAAGCATGAAAGAAAAGCAGTTATGTCTTCAAATCACCACAAAAAAATTCTTGCAAGAGAAATTTTGGAGACTCTTTTGCAGTGTAAAATGTATTATCTTTATTTACCATCACTTGTTTTTCATGATGAATGCAGCAATATGAACCTCATGCCTATTTTTTGCTAGGTATTTCATCCTTTACAAGTCTTTTCACTCAACAGTCCTGTGAGATTCAGCACTATTGCAACAGTAGTTACAAGGATGTCTGGAGCCTAAAAATGTTGGCTTAGGTTTCTACTGGAATTTGCATATAGCCTTGCTGATTGTGTCTCTTCTCGAAAGTTTATTCAGTTTTTAACTTTGTAGTTGGTTTGTTTGGCTTTTGCCTTTTTGGGATGCATTTGATCCTTCTGGCATGTCAGGTAGGTATTGCAGCCTTCCCCTCCCACTATCTATGCATGGAGCTCCCATGGGGAGCTCTGGCAAGTATTCTTCGGCACCGTGAGGAAACTTTGTTCTTCTCAAGAACTGCAGGGCCTTCGGGTCAGGTCTCACAAATCCTTTCATTCAGATTCCTAATTCAACCAGTCTGAAATACTACATAGCATAAACTGTACCATTACTTGGGAAAGGATCGGTGGAACCTTTTTGTTTTGGAGACGGAGATGCAAACCCCTTGCTCATGTGAGGAGCAAAAAGAGGGCAGTCCAGGCAGGAATTGGCATTCAGCAGCAGCTCCACATATCCATGCCCAGCTGCATGGGAGTGAGGGGCCCTTCTGAGATTCTGGGTGAGCACCTTGCTCTTCTCTGGGTGAGAAGAACCCCATGCAGTCTATCGTGCAAATATAGAACCATCACCTCAGGGTGGAAAAGGCATTCCCAGGACTGGGTACTGGACCCAGCCCAGCTTCCTTGTCTAAAAGCAGCCCAACAAGGCCTGGGTGCAAGGGCAGAGGCAGTGAGGTGAGGAAGGGACAAAGGTTGCAACTCTTAGTTGTTGTCAATCTGTTTGGTCTGAGGGAAAAGTACAGAAAAAGTTGTCATCACTGAGATATACAAGACCTTTAAGACAGCTTTACTTCAGGGAACTGAAAGGACTGAAAGTCACTGACTGATTCAGTGAACTGTCCTGAGGTAAGAATTTAGGAGATACTTAGATTTTTTTTTCTTTTTCATTTCACCTTTTGAGCAGCTAGACAGAAATGGCACTGATGAATCATTAGGGTATTTCTCCCATTAATCTAGGAAGCTGCATGACTTATTGAAAAGTCAAAAAAAGATATTTTATCTTTGTCAGTGCATAAAGTTGCTGTTGCAATGCTAACTGTTGCTCTTAAGGTCTCTGCGTCTGTACAAAAGACTCTCACTTCTGACTCATAAGGACCTGGACTGTAATGAAAAATGTTTCTCTGTGCTGATGAGAGACAGTAGAAGCACGTATGGTGGCCAGACAAAAAAGATCACGGAAATTACATGATCAGGTTAGATGTTAAGTGGGCTCTAAAGATTTAAGCTTATGACTGCTGATGGTTGTTTAACAAAATGGTTATAAGTGTTTATAAAGGACACAAATTCCATCAGGTGGAAGAAGATTTAGGAAATAAAAGCACAAAGGCACTTGCCCAAACTTCCCAAAGTCCTGTGTGGATGATGGCACTGAGAAGAACTGGACACCAGGAGATACTTTCCCAGAATGTGTCCACTAATTACTGTTAAGAACTTTTATTAATCTTAACTGAGGAGCTGCATTTTCATAGAACTGTTCTTTATTTTCTTCTTGTTCATTTTATCTCTCACTTCTTATTTCTCAATTTTAAGGCAGAAAAAACCCCCACCTTCTCTACATACCAAAGGGAAACTCCATTATTCAACAAACTAATTTTTTAAAAATGGCAAAATTCTGGTTGTTCTGATCTGCATCAGAGATCAGATGCAATTGCATCTGATAAGCATTGCAATTACTCCTAGTACTCGTTATCATTCAATGGTGATGCATGAAAAGGATAGTTTATGCCATCATTTTTAGCAGAAAGTACAAGATGCTGAAGCCTGGAAGATACTAGGAAGAAGAAACTGTCTACAAAGTATAATGACTGGTACATCATCCTTTCCAAACTTTTATTCACAGTATTTTGAAGGAGTTCAGCTTCCTTCTGAGAAGCTGGATAACATCTTAGTTCATTTACTGATGGTATAATTCACAATATTTCCATTTCTTCCCTTAAAAATCTCACGAATTTCAAGCTCTGAGTGCCACATGGGCTTGAAAAACGTCATCAAATACATTGGCAGTGGTAGTTCCTCTTCCTCCTTCCATGTTTGCGTTGACATTTTTCAATGTATTTTTAAGGATCTAGATAGCGGTTTGTGTGTTTTTTTCTTCTTACTGATTCAGATTGCTGTGCATGGATGATTCCTCTGAACTCACAAAGATGGAAACCACACTGGGACTTTCAGAGCCAAACTGATCGTGACTATCCCAAACTTTCAAGCTGGAAAGTACAACTGTGAAATGCTGCAAAATCACGAGTGTAATTACAGTATTTTTGGTGAAAAACTGGTTGTAGAGGGGTAGGTAATGTCTACACAAGAGTGTCTACCCAAGCGTGATAACAGTGACTTTGTATTGTTGGAAGAACTGGTCTAACCTGACTAATGGAAGTTCAGGATTTTATCTGGCTTCAAAAAAATTAAGTGTGGATGCATCAGTAGGATGACCTCCAAAATTTTTTAATATAAATTTAAAAAAAAATTTTTTCTCAGTGCTGTGTCTGCAAGACTGTGTTTCTATAAAATAACCATGTTTACCTGTAATGAAGATCATCACATTGAAAGGTGTGATTTGTTCAGAGAACATAATAATGGGGCTGGATAGCTACCATCATAAACTGAGACGTACTTTTAGAAACAATTTTTTTTTTTTTTACTACAAAATAATGACTGCTCAGTTTACTGTTTTAAGCAGCTCCAAACAGCTGGCATTTCTTCTGTTATACTGAGCAGGACTTCCTTCCTATTATAAGGCAAAAGAGCTGTCTTCTCTTTTTATAAAGAAAAAGAAAATGGGTAAGATATTATTATTATTATTTGCAAGATTGTTAGAAAGGGCAAGTGACCAACCTTGAGATGGTACAGAACTCACTCTTACCATTTATAAGACTGTCTGCACAAAGCCTTGCTCAAATCAATGGGCTTGAAAAAGGAGTAAAATCACTGCAAGTCTGGTTACATTTTGGGCTCTGTTGATTAAGAGAGCTGTAATGTACATTTGATTAAATGGTACATTACAGCCTCAAAGCTCAGGAAAACCACTAAGTCATCATCCTATCTGTCATTCCTGGGCTGCTTTGAACCCAAGCGTGCCCTGCTTACATGAATTAGAGTTGATAGAAAGGACTGACCCGATTTATGAGGGACATGCAACCCACAATATACAGAATACAGTGCTGCCACCACTCCCTCCTCTGTCTCAACATGCCCATTTTCCTACTGATTCTGTGGGCTGTGGAAACAGGAGCTTCTATACCAGTTGTAAAGCTGGTCAAAAATGTGAGCTTCTGTGAAAAAAGGTGTGCACATGAACCATTTCTTGTTTTTTCCTCTAACTAGGAGAATTGTTCCAGCTGGGATTTTCCTCTATGTAGAACTCAGATGCCTTGCCTGGTCATATTATTTTGCCTAGAAAATGTCAGGCTTAACTATAAATAATGACAATAGCATGCCATGACAGCTATTGACCTGCCAAAAGCAGGATTTCTTAATGTTAAATTTAAATTAAAAAAAAAAAAAAAAACAACAAAAAAACCCCAAAAACCAGGAATCAAGATGCGGTTTTCATTATGTTTGCTTGAACTTTCCTTAATGTTTCAATTCAGCAGTGAGTTCTTTTGAAGAATGACAAATTAATCACCATGTTACAAAAATAATACCATGAGAATCCCACAGCAAGCAGAAATCTTTCCTTGCAGAATATTTTTCCTCTGATGCATTGCAGCATTTTTTCCTAACACATACCTGTTACACACCTGCAAACCGTTTAACTCTTAAAGAAGTTTGTACCATTATTTACAAATTAAGTGTGTATTAATTGAAAGCAGTGTCTGACACTAGAAATTACTTAAGCCCTGACAATTTCTAAGAGGTTATCTCAACACCTATTTTTCTGTTACTAATGAAAAAGTCTTGTTGTTACCATAGAAACCAACATATCTCTACCTACACTTTTCAAAGAAACACACCAATATACTAATGTTTGCGTGTGTGTGTGTGTGTGTGTGTGTGTGTGTCCCACCAAGTGCTTGAAGGTCATTGTGAATCCTGTTAGCAAGTGGGGAAAGAAATGAAGCAGCATTAAGTTTATTGACATCAAACCTGAAAATCCAACTGATAGACAAGCTTCACCAGAAAAAGTTGTTCTGACAGAGGACCCTACCCTGCCAACTACTTTGTGTTTCCCAAATCCTCTGTACCCATGAGTTGCTTTGGGTTGGGATCAATTTATCCTGGCAATGAACATTTCAAAAGACAGCAGAAAAGAAGGAAAGTTTTGGTTGGTTTGGGGTTTTTTTCCAGAAATGCTCTTCTGAAAGAAATTTACATTTGCTATTAACCGGTCAGATCAATAATTCACATCACTGTTTTTAATTTTATGCACAAGCATCAGAGTAGTAAATTTTTCTTTATTTCCTTTTTGATACAGTTTCCAGCTTCATTAGAGAAAAGTTAATCCATCAAAACCACTCTGTGTTCTGGAAGGAAATTATTTTAGCTGGGAAATGTGAGATATTAAATCAGGTCCCTGTCTAATTTTTATTAATTCTATAGTTCTGTTTGTCACTTGAATATCGTCTTGACAGAAGGGAGAATGCTCAGGTTGTTGCTATGTAGAGTGCAAAGGAAAACATTTACAGCAGAACCATCAAGTAAATAAATACAGTTACATCTTTAAATATATGTTTGTTTCTTTTTTGTCTCTTATTTTTTAAAACACATATAGCCTCTGTCTTTACTGGCTCTCCATGTGCTATTTGAATGTTCCCCAGATTCTGTTCTATAAAGTGCGGGGCTGCTTATGTTAATTTAAACATTTTTTGATGAGGGAAAAGGAAGGGAATTTTTATTTTGAGGACTTACTTCTTCATATATTGAGCCAATGAAGGACAATTATGGCTAGAGTTTGATTATAGTCTGGACTCAGTAAACTTTAAAGATTTTAACTCTAATTTTAAGCTCTAACTTCCAAGGGTAACTAAAAATTACATTACAGCATAAAACCCTCTCAGCAAGAAATCTGAGCAGTACAAATGGATTTTTATTTATGAATGTTCTTAAGCATATGAAATTCATAAATTTCTCTTCCTCATTAGCTTATAGAGGGATTGCATGTTATGGTTTGCTAAGAAATGCAATATTGGCCACATATAAACTAGGCTGACAGAGAAAGAAAAATCAGTTGGAAAAGTTTTTCTGTTGGAGTTCTGAGGAGACTGCTGGGATAGAGATCTGAAAGCAACCTTTTTCATCTGTACTTGCAATGAAAGAGGGAAAAATATTGTTCTCAAATGCTTCCTTCAGGACCTTGTATGTCTGTACATAAAGCCCTCAGGGATATGCAAGTAGTTAAATATAGAATTTTGTGACTACAAAAATGCATTTATATGAAGTTACCAAGGAAATTCAGTTGAGTTCTGTAGCTCCAGAACTCAATTGAATTTGAGTTTGCTATTTTCTTTGTTTTTCTTGCAAAGTCTTGTACTTCTTGAGAGTCATGGAAAGGAGGGAAGGATGTGAAATGGGTGAGAATAGGGCTGCATGAGACTTACTAACCTCCAAGTGAGGTCTTTAAAAGATTTTTTTTGCTTAGGCAGAAGCTAAGAACAGCCCAACAGGCCAGCAAAACTAACAGAAGGTCTTGGTCTTACTGTGGTAAGTGTTGGAGCACTTCACAGTGAGTACTCTCCTAGGATATTCCTAGGGTACACAGCTGTGAATGAATTCCAGCTAGGGATTGGAAAGGTTTTCAGTATTCTAAAGCTAGCTGAAATCTCAAATGCTGTCTCCTTCTTGTATTTAGGATGCAGTCTGCAGCCTGCAGCTTCATGCTGCTGAATAAATAGCTCAAAACTTAAAAGTCTCCAAGGTTTATGTACCTGAACTCCAGAAGGTGACCATGGCAGCCTTCAGTGTGCTAGAGGACTTAGGGAAAAGGAAATGGGGTTTTAAATCAGAAAGTTCTTGAAGTCACAACAGTCCCTGTAAGGAATGTTCTGAACCATCAAGCCGTAGATAAAAACTGAACTAGTTTCCATGTAACTATAATGAAAGGACTCTGATATTTTTGGATTCCTTTTAGAATGGCCAATCAAATAAAAGTACTATGAACCTAAGTGTTTTGATGTTGATGAGTTTGGAGCATTTGCAGAAAAAAAACATTAATTAGATTTTTTTTTTCCAAGTTCTCATATGAACCTAGAAAAACTAGGTTTTAGAAAGTAGCAATTTGGCTGAAATTTTGGACTCAAAAACTTTCCCAAACACAAACTTACATCCAGTGGAAACACTCAGGTTACACCTTATTTCATGCTTCAACCATGCAAAACCATTAAGTCTGCTATAGTGTTTCAGCACAAACCCATAAATCACCTTGAGAGGAGTTGAAAGGCCACAGAATTAGTGACCCTACTCTAAGTTTTGAATTCACAGCAAAATTGCAAACCAATTAGCTTTCATCTTAGAATTTTTGTACTGGTCTCTTTAGACATTACCCATGTTCTTTAACTGTATCCCTGCATCTTGCAATATTTAAGAGAATAAGCTTTCAGTAAACAAATGCCACAAATAGAAAATAGGCATACACTGCCTGAAAAAGGCTGTTTGTGATATGTCAGAAAATGATTAACCTAAAATTAAATTAATAATCCCAGGCTTGTACTATAATTTGGGACACCTCAGTATGAGAAATGAGTGAATATTCTTAAAAAAAAAAATAGTATTTTCCTTTTCAGAGAGTGTCTTGAATGATTGAATACTGGAGAAATAGAAACACTCTGGAAACATCCCAGTCTGTTCCACCAGCAATGTCACAAGGCAGTCAGGTCAGAGAATAGCTCACTTGGATGTAGGAGAACTGCCTTGTATTTTGAGCAGCTGAAGATCGATTTCAGTACGTTTGTCTCTGGGGATTGCATTTTTAGCATGTTAGAATGCCTTACTCTGAGTGTACATGCAATTCAAATATGAGTCACGTTTGTTTCAATACATGTGTGCCATCTTCATGTAATGTGAGCAGCAGCAAACAGGGGAAAAAAAGCATTTTTGCATATGTACATGTTTGAACATTGTTTAGACATCCTCAGAAACGGAGTAAAAAGTCTCCAAAATATTCTGTTCTACCCCACAAGGAACAGATTAGAGTTGTTAACTGAATCTGTTCACAGTGAAAACACACACTGTGGATGCCCAGTTGTAAAGACAGAAAGCCTGATTCATTCCTGTTTAACAGAGCTGTGGAAGAAATCCATGTTGCCGTCCATGTGTGGAAAACAACCATTCCCTTATCCTAGCCATCTTTTACTTTGACTGATGGAGATAATATATTTTAGGCATGTTGTAATGCCAGATTGTTGTGGCAAGTCCCTAAAATTATATGCGAATTTTTGAAGCTGAAGGCAGAAGACCCTGTTTTTACAAGGTTGAACCAGGTAGGGAAAGATTCTTCCAGTCACACAGTATTGGCCTTAACTAGAAAAAATTACTGTTTGCTTAATTTTTTTGCATTTAACCAAAGGCAAATTGTTGTTAACAGATGCTGGTTGGCTGCAGGATGGCGGCTTGAGAGCGTGTTAGTAAATATTCTTGACAACAAACTTTTTTAACATAGTCAAGAGAAACCTTTTATGCAGCCAAAATATCTGCAGAATTCACTCAACATGCTCAGATGTAAGTCATCTTCTGTTTCTCTAAAAGCAGAGAAACCACACAGTAAAAAAATGCTAAGCAAAAAAACCTGCAAAAATATCCTTCACAGTGCGCATTTGACTAAATAATGTAGTTTTCTCCATAAGGTTCCACAGTGGAAAACTGTTGCATAATATTTCACAATTGATATGCATTTCATACATTTTATTTAGTTGCATAAGATGGATCAAACATATCAGCAAATCCTGCTGTAGAATAGTTAACACAAGTAAATGCATCTGGTATGATTTGAATAGAATATACCTGCTTTCTTTGTTGTATTGGTACACCAATTGCTTACCTCGTGAGATAAATTACTTGCCATCTGACACATAATAACAGTGTCTGAATCATGCTCTACAGCTAGTATAAAACACTATAACCTTGATTTTGGGCATGGGCTTTATCTTGGGAATAGGCCCACAGAAACTGAGCAAAACATGAGAAAAGATAGACAAGTCTTTACAGTGCCAATGTAAATTAAATGAATTTTTGCAGACTTATGAGAAACTCTGGGTTTCATAGCTATTAACATAAGCATTATCAGCTATGTGTTCAGATAAACATTGAAAAGACCTTCTGGTGCCAGAATATTATATGTCTTCAATTGTGTCCACTGATAACTCAGCTGGAGATTTTAAAAAATGCCATTTACTCTCCTTGGGATTTGCATTCCTAAATTTTGGAGTACAGACTGATTTTAGAGTACAGACTTGAAAATCATCATAATTTTGTAAATGAAGGTAGAAATTAAACTTTCCAGATTACCTACTTGCTCCTAAATGTGTGTCAGGGAACGTGTCTGCACCTTTTCTATATTTAGTTGAATAATCTAAGGTTTGCAATCAAGGGCTTAAAAAATTATCCACATTGCTAATGCTTTTAGGACATGAAAACAGTGTCTGTAGTATTGTACAGCAGGCTATCTGATCAGTGGAGTGTTGAAAATATGTGCATAACACGAAATTTCTCAGGAAGTCTATCCAAGGTAAAGGGAACAAATAACGCAGTGTGATGACTCACTAACAAATGTTTCAGCAGAGGTGAAACTGCATTATGCCAGCATTTTGTTAGTAAGAGCATTGCATCTTCATTTTGTGCTTATTCTGCAATGTTAGTGGAAAAATATTTCCACTACAGGGGCAGTGAGCATATGTAATGCAAACATTTTGACAGTGAATGTAAACAGCTTTCCTGCATTTTAAACCATTAAATCAAGGACACAAATTTCCATGGTTTTGCAGATTGTAATCTTCGCTGACTATAGAGAAGATGGTGTTGCATCTGTTTTGTGTTTATAATTGCATGCTATGTTGTGCCACTGTGGCTGAATTTTAATAAATGTGGGGTTTAATAATTGTTATGGATGTTGGGGTCTCACTTGTAACTATGCTGCAGAGATACAATAATGCATTACAGAAAAAGTGTTTTAAAGGAAATAAACAGTCATTGGGATGACTCAAAAATTGCTCTTGCTTGCTCATCTGCTAGAAAAGTATACAGCCTGCCCCATTTGATTTCTGAATTCTTGCTTTCCAGTTTCAGTCGGTTGATTTAAACTCTATATTTTTGGCTTGGTGCATGAACAGGAGCCTCAGGGGAGTACTCTCCATCAGGCTGCTCTATCTAGGTTTCTTGCACTAATTCTGTCATTGGAGAGCATGTAGGTTCTGTCCAAAAATGCTTTCCCCAGCTTTCTTCTCCATCTCTCCACCCTGTCCCAAAATAGTTTTGCAGGGAAAATGAAAGTCTTCTTGAGCTGAAACAGAAAGTGTCAGGATGAGCCCTGTATTCCAGGGAACAGTGCCCCAGGGAAAGAAATAGCCACAGACTTGTGGGTCAGGAGGATTTTTGTGGAGCAGGAAAAGCTAAAAATTGAGTTACCAACAACAGAGCAAATGATTTGTGAAAGAGGTAATTTGACTCTCTTGGCTTAAAGGAAAAGTTTTCTTTTCTAATAAATTATTTCTCCCCTTGGTTAGTAAATCATTTCCCTTTCCTAATACACTTAATTTGCTATTCCCTTTAATTACTGCTTGTCCAGGTGGATCTTAAAGGCTCCAACTTAAAAGGAGTCTAACCTAACCCTGGCAAAAAGCCAACCCCTGCCACATCATTAACTGAAAGACAATCATATTCTGTCTTGCCTTAAAATAATACAGACAGGGTTCAAAATGCTGCAGTAAGTGTTTTTCTCAAGGCAATATCTTGCATTAATAGGAAAGACTGTGGTGGGGGTTGTGTCAGGCCCATCAGACCCTTCTTGAATTAAATGACAGTATATTAATATCAGAGTTTGTGTCCCTTGGATAATGTAGTTTCACAAAGATGCAGGGGATGGTATTTCTCAGAGGAAAATTGCCTTTGCACTGTCATTACCTGGCTTTAACACTAACCTGTAACAATACAGTATTGTAACTCACTTCCCATGGGAAGAAAAAAAAATGGGAACATAGTTTTATGGAAAGAAAGGTTTTTTCCATCCTGAGCTTAAAAATATTGAGCTGTGATTATCCTAAAGCCCTGCTTCTATCTCAGTATATGGCTAGAAAACTTGTACATTGGGTTTTATTTCTAAATCAGCTGTGCAGCTCTGTAGAACATTTACTGAATACTTTGAATCACAGCTGTCTTGTCCTGGTGTTTTAAAGTTATTTCCAGCAGCCTATGATATGTTCCTTGGAACTTTGTATTTTGGGGGAAGGAAATAAGAGAGAATGGGTGAAGAGAAAAAGAACAACCAGAGAGAAGCAACCCTTGCCTCTTTTTGAGATACTGTTTACAAACTGAGACATCCCAAAATCCCAGGTTGCCTGATCCCTTTCTGCATGCTTTCCCCAGAAAACCAACTGGCTCAGTCTGCTGTGAAATACCTAATATGTCTACAGCTTTTATAACATGCTCCTCCTCAAAGCATTTAATCTTCACAGGAAGACAGCCATTGTATTTCCCTCCTCTCTGGAAAATGTGTTTGGGAGCTCAAGTTTGAGAGAGCCCAGGATGCCAATTCCCAGAGACACATCAATGGGGCAGCAGTGGAGCAATGGGAGCTCCCAGCCCAGGAGACTCTTTGGCACTCTAAGGCACAGACTGCAGAATGACTCTGCATTTTAAAAGGCCAATTATCAACTGTTAGAAGAATAATATGAAGGATGAGGTGTCCTGCAACATGCAGTTGGAGTCATTCTAATTATGCCAGTGCCTTGGGAGCCTGCAGCCCTAAAGAAAAGCTTTTCAGACAGAGAAACCAGCTGGTCAGTATTGTGGAACCCCATTGATCCACCACTGAAGAAGGGAGCAAGCATCCCAGTGCTGAGGTCTCTGTGCCATGCCAGCCTTGTGGTGGCAGAGGAAGGGTACTGCTGGGTGACATTGGTAAGGGCCTTATCAGATTAGGACCAGTCTTAAAAACTGCAAGTCTGCACTCTATCTGCTGTGCTATGCCCATGGAATCCTTTTTTTTTTTTTGATTCTTACAGCACTGGAAGAATGTTACAAATTACTCACAATGCTAAAGAATAGCTACTTGAGCACATGCTTTAGTTAGAAAAAGAAATATGGGAAATCTTCCTTTTAAAATGTTTATTAGGATACTCTACTGTGGGAGAAGAGAATATAGGTGACCTTGTCTCTGATAAGTAGCAGCTGTGTTGATTACGACACAGCCTTGCCCCTGATGAGTTACAGCTGTATCCAATAAAGATAAGAGTGATAAAAGGGGAGTGGGTAAGGCGGTGAAAGGATGGTCATGGAGGATCGCAAATGTTATGACCATGAGGAAAGCTCCTGGGGAGAGAGAATCACTGCTGTAGGGTAAGTCTGGGTCTGTAGTTAGAGCCTGTGGTTGGAACTGCAGTCATAGTCTAGCTGGATAAAAGCCTGCATTCAGAGTCTGAAATACCTGCAGTCATAGTTTAGCAGGAAATAACCAGCAGTCAGAGCCTGCAAGGGGAACTTACAGTAGGAGCTTGCTGCAGCTAGAGTCAGGATGGCTGAGCTGTAAAGAGGAATAAACCAGGACCCTCTTCATGCTGTGATAAACAAGAAGTCTGTGTCTCAGCTCATAACTACCCTCTAACAAGAGGGCTGCTGCAACAGTCTACTTCTCTTGCATTTAGGTACGCAGTTTTAGAAGACCAGGATTCTGGTCTGCCTGTCCTTACTAATTCAGGCTTTTTTAAAATGACCAGCTAACCAGCTTCATGTAGAAGTTTCTTTACTCACCTGATTTAGTGATATTAAGCTTGCCTTCTACCTTTATTTTTTTATTCCAACTTTCAAATCCTTCATGTGAATGAGATTTGAATTTGACTTAATGAAAATTCGTCTCCTATGTTAACCAAAATTGTCTAAGAAATTAATAAGTGCAATTATGCAGAGTTTTCTTGAGAAGGGAAGTGAAAATCAATTCCTAAACCCAGCAAGGTTCAGTGGCAGTAGCACTACAACAAGTGTGTATATATATATATATATATCTACCTCTGTCACTATATACACTTAATGGACTAAGCTGAGATGATAAGACACTTTTCCAGATGGTTTTTGTGTTCTAGCTAGTCACAATTCCAGAAGTTGCTTTGGAGGAACAACTGCAGCCAGTGTGAGCTATGTATATTAAGGACAAGCCCAGTGCTGCCACATCACACCCAGAGTACAGCACAGACCACTGAATCATAGAATGGTTTGGGTTAGAAGGGGACCTTGAAGATCATCTAGTTCCATCAGTCACAGAATCATGGAATTTGGGCAAAACACTGTATTTCTGCAATTATGTTTCCAGGAACCAGGAGGGAAGACAAAAAGATAATAGTGAATAATTCATCATTCCTTAAATAAAAATATCCTCTGTGCGTTACTTATATAGTATTTAGCTGGGCTCATTGGTGTATGGTTGGCTCAGTGCATGCTTTTGCCTGTCACTGTTCACTGACTCCAAAACGGAATAGAGCTCCTCACTGGAACAGTGTTCACTGATCAGGGAGTCATTATAAGGTGCCGTAAACATAGCTGAATGCTATCTGTCCCTGGAATCTGCTTGAAGGCCCTATTATAAAATAGGAGTAGTACACAAATTTTAACAGATTTATCCTTAAAATATCATGAAATATATGAAATGAATCTGTGAAATTAAATCTTTCATTTTCACATGGGAGGTTGAGTTGTACTATAATAGGATTGTTCCACTTGTGGGTCTTGAGGCAGGAATATGCCCAGTCCAGCAACATATTATGACCTCTTAAAGCATTGCCATATTGTTCTGGTTGCATTCACCCTCCTTCTTCAGATCTCCCATTAATGTCACAGACTCCTCCTGTCAGGACCCTTCCAGCATCTGCTTATTCCAGCACCCCTGTTTCACTTGCCTCTGCAAGGAAGTGTTGCACCATTGTCCCTATGATCACAGAACAAAAGGAGAAGGAGAAAACGATTACACAGGTCAGGGCTAGGTGTGTGGATTGTTTGCCTTCTTCACTGCCCCCTCATCAGCAGATAGTGCTTGTATCTGGCAGGGCTGATGGAGCAGGACAGCCAGCACCTGGTGTTTCAGGCTTGGATATCTTGGGAGTAGAAAGCCTGCCAGCCTCAGTGGATTCTTTTTATTTTCCTGGAAAATTATCTGTAGGCCTGGAAACCCTTTGGATGAGGCCTACAAGACCAGTATGGCTCACAGCAGCTGGGAGTCTTTCTAGTTTTCATTGGTGTTTGAGCAGGTGGCAGAGGTGCACTGAAGTCAAAGCTTAGAGGAAAAGGCCCTGCCCTCACGGCACTTAATCAAGGTCTCCCAACAAGGTTGAGGAGCTCAGCATCAAACACAGTATCAATTCCTAAGCAAACCAAAGTGTCCTTGCTCTCTTCTTCTTGTGGGCTGGGAAAAGGGATCAGGACTCCACAGACCATTGGCTCTTAGTGTTCCCAAAACCATCTGGAAGCCCCCAGAACCTTTCTGGGCTTCATCTGCTGGTCCATTCTGCTGATCTGAAACTAAACACCAGGTGGGGACCACATCTCATACACCTCAATAAAAAGCCAAAAAAAGCCCCTGTTATCACCACCCAAAGCAGAGTAAGAGCATTTGGCTTGAAGCAACCCCACAGAGGCCACCAAAGAAATCCTTGCCCTTCTTTCTCCCACCTCTCTCACCTATTGGGGGCCTTGAAGGGGTGGTGGGCAGATGACAGTCACCCCCAGCAAGCCAGTGGCTGGGTTTTAAGGAGAGAAGCCAGGGAGTTGGGTGGCCAGCGTAGGGGCCTCCTGCACGGGCACCCTTGGGTGCCTCTCTGCTCACCCCTGTCCTCAGGGAAACAAAAACCACATGGTGGGACAACCTGAGTAAAATAACACTGACAAGCTGGCCACCAAAATTGTTTTGCTTAGTCCAAAGCACAGATGGGCACTGCCTTGCTTGCAGGGATGCTGCTGCCATTCTAAGGCAAAAAATCCCAAATTTCCTCCTCTCTGAGTTCTGCCAAAACACAGCCCTCTGCTGCTAGTTCTGTCCTTGTTCCGTACCTTTAAAATACATGCACACAAAGAAGAGGGAAAAAGTAAAAAATATAAGCCAGCCTCAGACTTTTCTGCTCTTAGGCTCTTTAGGGTTTTCAAAGTTCACAATTTCCTAGAGGGGAAAAATAGTTAATGTGTCAAAAAATGCCAGGCCTCCTGGCTTGGAGCAGGACTTACCGAGTTCACTTGCTAGCTGTGTCAGGGTTTGTCTGCCAATTAAGCCTCTCCTAATGAGAAATAAGCCATTCATTAACAAGTAAACATCTGTTTAGAATGTGGTGTCCTCCTTCCTCCTAAAAAGCAGCATCACAGGAACAGCTATTTTTAATGCTGATGGTTTTTAGCTGCAATAAAAAGTCCTCCTTTTTGCAGTATTTAAAAGGAATTGATGTTTGCATAACAAATTAAAGAAACTCAGACTGGGAATGCACACATCTGCAGGATGTCCTCGAGGCACTAACCTTACCCAAGAACACAAAGTCCTTGTTATGATATGCAAACTAATGAATCAGCTGAAGGAAGCATTTATATTTTGACAGTGTTTTAGCTTTCTCTGCCTCAAATTAGCAGTGACTGTGGCTGTGACGGTAAGATTCTGTGAACTTTTCAGCTAAAATTAGTCTTTCTACTTCTAGTAGTTATCACAGAGGAAATAATTTGCTGGAAAAGTAATAATTGATCTGAAGGTACCCCTTGCACATTTTGATCCTTGGCGAAAACACATTGCAGATCATAACTGGGTTTTTTGCACTTTTCCTGGGACATGCTAAACTTGTGGTGGTCTCAACTTGTTTAAACATAAAATTTTGCACTTTTCCTGAGACATGCTAAACTTGTGGTGGTCTCAACTTGTTTAAACATAAAATTAAACTATCAAGTAGCAGCACTGACTGCATATGGATAGGCTCTCACGCCACCTGAATTTTTGTATATTATTCCATAAATAGTAGAAATAGCTTTGTACCTGAAACATTCCATGTGCTGTGGCTTATTACCTTTTATTAAAATGATTTTTTTGTTTTTGGTTGATACTGTTCTGTCAGAGTGAATTTTTAAGAGCCTTGAAAGTTAATTTATTGGCATTTTTGACTAATATTTATTAATGTTTGTGTAAGGCATTTTGTGTGGTACTTCCTCACCCACTAGAGCATCTTTAATTTTCCAAACATCAAGGTCCTTCTTTCTTCTGCCTGGATCTCTGCTCCAGAATTACTTTGAAAAATATCTAATTGGTAATAAATAGCTCTTCTGGTTTGTTGGGGTTTTGATTTGATTTGGATTGCTTTTTGTTTCTACAGTACTTGGGCTTTGACATTGATTTGCCAAACTCAGACCTTTACTCCTGATCAGGTTGGAGGAAAAAGGTATTATGGGGCCTTCTTTGGCTTCTATCACATGGGAGTTCAGATTTGAGCTTGTGCTGCAGTTGTCCTGGCTGTCTCCAACACGCAGAAATATTTGAGTTGCAGTACACTTTGTGAAAACATGTCTGCAGCACACTCTCAGGTGTAATTTTATTCCGGCTGCCTGAGACAGAAGTTCTTTGCTGTACAGCCTGTTTTGGTATCTATACTCTCTGGCACAATGACCCGAGAGCCAAAAGCTGTGCTGCAGTGCTGCAGCCCTGCAGAGTCAGAGGGGGCTTGTTTGTATTGCAGCATGAACATAGAGGGCTGGAATCCCCTCTGTGGGAAGGGGAGCGTGCCCTGGGCCATTTTCACGTGTAATGCTCATGCAAAACTCTCATCTAGCCATGCTGGAGATATTATTTGAAAGAACAGTCTGTATTCTTATTCAAAGTACACAAACACTGCTGACAAGGTCAGTGTCTAGAAGGATTAGCTGGCATGTAAAGGCCAATCATGTAAATAAAGCTCCTCAGGAGTCGCATTAACTTGCCTTGTACAACATAGATTTATTTAGTACCTTTCTTCATCTCTTTATTTTGCAAGTAAGCCTTTTTATTTGCTTATGCTGTCTCTCACTGCTTATCTTTCTTTCCCCTTCTCTTTCCTTCTGTAGTATGCTGGCAGGTGATATTTCCAAGTGACGTTTCTTCCACCTTGTTTATATGTGTTTCTCTTACTCATTGCTTGAGCATATGGTGAAAAAAGGTGGCCCTTTTCAAGTTTGCATATCCAGTAACTGAGGTGTGGTACATTTGCAAAAGACTGCCGTGAGATTAGATGATGAGCACCTTTACACACCCACATGCACACGCATTGTTCTGCCTCTGAAAAGGTACCTTACCTATAAAAGTACTTGCTTCTTAAAAACCAGGGAATTATTGCTGAGGATTCCAATGTTCCAGAACAGGATATGACTATAGTATGAAGCTACTTCGCTTAAATAATTCAGGTCATAAGCCCACAGCTCCAATCCCTGCAGTGGAATCAAACACTTAAAAAATAAAAATAAATAATAAATAAAAGTCACTTCTCATCCACAATAGAGTTCTTTTTTCTCTGTTTTCCAATGTATTTTTTTAAACTTGAAGACTTTAGAAACATGACACCCAGATAGCTCTGGTTGTTCCAGAAACAGAGATAAGAGCCCTCCTATATATTTTTTTCTCTGTACACTTTACACTACTTTTATACCTTTGAAAGCCTCTGTTGTTGTAACTGCCAACAACATCTTCACTCATCCATTTTTCACTTCACTTAAGTTTCCTCTGCACTTAGTAGTCTCTTCACCTGCTGCTGCTGGGACACATTCCCCATTCCCAGATTTCCCATGCAGTTGCTACAAGCACTGCTCTTTCTCCCTGGGGCTGGCCCCAGCCCTGGCTCTGATCCACTCCTCCAGTACTGCACTAACCACTGTTGCTTTGTTTTGTACAGTGACAGTCTTTGCAAGCCTGAAATGCCTTTCCTCCCTACTTGGTTGTTTCTGCTTTTTCCTTATTTGTTCCTTGGTAGCAGTCACAACATGCTGGGTTTGTGACACAGAAAAAGTTCTAGCCTCAGAGAACCTGCCATATCACATTATTCCTATTTCAATTGTTATTTTATCACAGCAGATAATTTTTGTATTCACTTCTCTCTTTCCGACTTCTGTTTCACTGCATAACACACCTCATGGCTTCTGAGGCTGTATTTGAAAGAGGATATTTCTAAAATAAATAGCCATCAGATTCATAAAACATATAATAAAAGACTGTATGAAATTTCCATTCTTTCCCATCCTATTGTGTTATGCTGCCTACAGCCAGTATTTGCAGCTTAGTTGTCTTACCTTGGTTCTTGAAATGTATGTTTAAGCATCTAAATAAGTGGCATACCAAAGAGAAAGCTCAATGTCTACAGTTTTGTGGCTACCTAGAAGATCCTCAGATCATACCTTGGAAGTGCTTTTTTTCTTTTTTTTAAACAAGATTTTGGTGCCAGACTAGGCATTTCTAACTCCATCTGTCCAAAATCCATGAATCAACAAAATACAGAGACTGGCTTAAGAATTTTGAGATTAAAACCAACTTGAACAAGACCTGGTTCTATTTTCCATAATATATTTTGTTTGCTGATGCTGCACTCTTTAAAGTTCCATTTTCAAGATTTTTTTTCTTCACAACCAGGATGGATAGCAAATGTCTTTACTGCCAAATTAGAGCTTCACAGTGCCATGTGAATTCAAGAAC
Organism: Cettia cetti; assembly: GCA_013401135.1. Taxonomy (NCBI): domain Eukaryota; kingdom Metazoa; phylum Chordata; class Aves; order Passeriformes; family Sylviidae; genus Cettia; species Cettia cetti. Next base: position 34,327 of record VZUI01040951.1, read on the forward strand.
TGTGGCTTTTATTATTTTATCGTGCTTGTTTGTAATACTTAAGGCTCCTCCCAGAGTTGGTAACAAAGGATTTAAATTTGAAAATTTTAGCATCTGCGTCTGATTACATCTTTTGTAGGACTTCTTACAGGCCTGAACTTTGAAATATCTCCATATTACTTAGAACTATGAATCTGCTGAAATAAGGCTCTAGGTCTAATCCTACTTACACAACGGAGGTCTTGTGTTTCACAAAAGCAGTGTCACAGAAATATGAGCTTTGAGGAGACACTCTAAGTCTATAAATTAGGTTCTTGGCTATAAGGTTTCTTCTTTAGCTCACTAGGTGAGAGTTATTTGGTGTCACTTTCATTAGTGCAGAATTTGGATCTATTCTGTTTCCTGGTGGGATTGTAATTTTTTGCTTTATTCTCTGGTATGTGTGACCCTCTGTAGATGTGGTACACAGCTGCAGCTGTTAAATCTGGGCAAATCAACGTGGACTAAAGTTTGTCTTCCTCAGCACTTGATACAATGCAGTGTGTAGTGTCATCTTCAGAGAAGAAACTGCTGAAACTCTAAGCTGCTTTACATTTATTTTGCTTTAAGACATTACCTCACTCCTTGTCATGTAAATTCACATGCTTTCTGAATAGTAGAAGTAGTTTAGGTGCTTGTATTTCAGAAAGGATATTCCCTTTAAAGATAAATCCCAAAGCAATCTTTTGGGAAATCTCAGGGTTCTGCTTCCTTCCCCTTCAGCTATTCTAGCTTCCCTACTCCACAAATCTTCCTTCTGCCACTGTTCCCAGGAATATATTGCGAAGGTTGCAAAATGCAGGAAATCAACCTGTACTATTAAAATCAATATGAATTGTCATCAGTGACTTTCATGACGACTTATGTTTTACTAGTAATGCTGGGTTAGGCACTCCTGTTTCCCCTTCCCTATCATTTGCTGCATCTGTGGGGGAAAAAAAAAAAACAGTGGGAGTAGGTAAAATCTGTATAATTATTTACATTTTGCTTACTATAATTTACTTGTATTTCATTCACCCTTTTTTTTTTCTTATTTATACATATAATATATAGTTGCTGTATTTATACATTTGTACCTGAATCAGCTGGTTGGTCTCTATGACCACACAGCCTGGCTGAAAGAGCAGCAAAGAGGCAGTAATTAAAACCTGGGAGGAAGGCCTCTTCAGTACTGCTGCTGGAAGACTAATGATGTAGTTGTGATTTAGCATGTGGTTCCATGGTTTACATTTTATTTGACTGGGAAGGAGACTAAAGATGTTGCCAGTCACAGTTTCCCCATAAGCTTCTGCTCTTGAATTTCTCTTTTTATTTCTTTCTGATATGTGCCAATAAAACTGTGAGACCGTGCTGTAAAATGGTCAAGGAAATGAGAGAACATGAGGGTTTTAGAGGCTAATTTTTAATGATGAGTTTACAGTGCAGCCTCCCAGGCAGTTGTATCAGCACAATTCAGGGTGACAGTGAATGGTGGTGTGGGGATGCGCGAGTGTACAGGAGATGATCTTGGAAGGCAGTTTACAGCCAAAGAAAATATACCCAGACCCATATCCTGTCCCCTGGTCCAGGTGACTTTGAACCAGTCATCATGTACTTTTAATGCATGAAATTCACTGGTATTAAAAAGCATCTGTTTCAGTAAAGCAGTTAATAAACTACTCCTATTTAACTGGTTATGTAAAATAGGTAACCCATCATTTAAACTTCTGGTTGCACTTTAAAGGCATTCCTTTGTAGGAGATACATAAAATACATTTCAGTGACACCACTCAGTATTGCTAATTTTTCACAAGTGACATGGTATTTGAGATGCAGAATTCCCATTCATTTTCAATGGAATGTAAACCCCCAAGTCATGTAGGCTCTTTGGAAAATTTTTACCCTTTATTATTTTCTTTGGGAAAGTTAAAAAGCCCACATGCCACCAGCAGTTGTTTAAAGAGAATGCTTACTGTGTTGGGTGCTTAGTCATAAGGATTTAGCATTAGAAGCCTTCCTGTGTCTCTGTGTGTGCATGTGGCTTTAGCACACATAAATTATCCAGCTTTCCTTTTTCCTCCTACGTGCAGAAAAACATACGGATATTCAAAAGACGAGCAAATCATCCGAAACACAAACCCATGCCTTTTATTCCCACTTCAGATTAAGTCTGGAAGATAGCTTCAGAACCAGCCCCAATAAAGGAACAGCTTTATGCAAAGCAAAAGAAAAGTACAGTTAAAAACTATTGAGTTGTAAAAGAAGTGGAGCTACAACTCTTTAACATTCAAGCAACTATCTCTAGAAGGGAAGCAGATTATGCAGTATCATATTGCAAAAAGGCTGTTCGACCCTGTTGCTCTTACTCAGAGCTACATATTTACTTTTGTCACTGTATAGCAACGATTGCATTATATCCTTCCTGCCAGGACACTAGGAGAAACAGAAGGTTAAGTGTAAACGGGGGAGGGGAAATGAAGGAGGGAGAAGCAGCAGGAAAAAGTCTAAAAAGGGAGAAAAGAGCAGCTGAAGAGAAAAGAAAAAAGTTCCTCATCAAGGCAGGAAAAGATCCTAAAGAAAAAGAGAGAAACAGATCAAGCACTGCACATATGGGATTACTAATGCAATTGTATTTCATCCCTGATATGACTGAAACCAAGATAGTTTGGTCATAAGAAAATAGATCCATTTTATTAAGCATACATAAAAGTGGGAGGCACAGAGTCTGGCACCAGCATAGCCTAAAGGAATTTCCATGATTTGTGCCATGAATGCTGAGTGGGAGACTTGTAAAAAGCACCTTTCTCTTAAGGATAGATGGCTGGAATTTGTAAATATAGCCAAAAAAACAAATGACCAACCCTGAAGTAAAATAGTACAAAGTGATGAAAATACTAAGGGACCTTTCACCATATATAAAAACCTGCAAACAAACACATTTTATTGAGGGGAGCTCAAGCAATCCAGAGGTCACTTGGACTTACGGGGTTGGGGCAGGGTGTCTCAAGATGGTGAACAGTAGAAATAAGATAATGAGGTCTGGTTTCATAGTTTCATGGCTGAGGGCTGTTGGGGGAACAGGTCTGACAGAGGGCATCCAAAATGGGTTCCTCACAATGACTGCCACTTTCGCCAAGGCAGGTCATGGCATCTTTCTAGTAATTTCAGCATACAGCAGATCAGGCACTGTCATCAGGTTTGACAACCAGACCTCTCGTGTTTCACTCATTCTATGGAGGACCCACCACCCTAATATTACCTGGCCATTGCTCTCCTTTTCAGTGCTTTTATAGTGCTGTGCCTCAGCTTCTCTCTATGTTCCAGTCAAAGAGTCAGCCTGATCAGTGGGAGAGGTGATTGCCTTGCAGCCAGCCTGGTCCCATGTGTGGCAGGGCTCCAGACAAAGGCACCTGGCCCTGTTTCCATCCTCCTGTGAGGCTCAGCTGCTGTTAAGTACTCAGCCATAGCCCTGCACACAGCCCTGCGGGGCAGGGGTGCACTCCACCTCCTCACACAGTCCCATGGGCCAGCCTTCTTGCCTCTCCTATTGTGTGAGCCCATGCCAGAGATCTGGACAATGTGAAACTATTTTCCCTTTGCTGCAGAAAGAGCTAGAAGGAATATTCAACTCATTAACAGAATGTCTTGGCTTGAGTAGAAGTGGCATTTTTCTCAAAAATGTGTTAGCTAACTCATTTTAACTGCTATATTATATATTCTGATGCAGGCTTAGCAAGTAATGTTCTAATATGTCTTATGAAGTGTACAAGAGTCCTAGGAGTGAGCCAACTAAACCATATTAAATTACGATTTATCCTGTTGATAATAGGAAACAAAAAGCAACAGGTTAACACAGCTGAGAAAAGAGAAAGAAAACAAAACTCCTTTTATTCCCATCCACCAGCAGCTCTAGCACTGAAGTAGGTTTGTGGATCTCAAGATGGTCTCAACATGGGAAACAGTGACAGGCAGCCAAATGGGTACATTAAGTTACAACTGTCTCTAAAAATATTGCTTTATAACAGCACAGAAGCCTTTTGAGTCTGGCTCTTCCAAATAAGCTGTATGAAAGGACTGGGAATTTCTGCTGGGAGTTGATGGGACATGCTTTAAAAAAACTTTAGGCTCTTGCTAGACTTTGATGGGAAGCATGAGTCCATAATAATCCAGAGTGCTGAACTGATAAGAAGGAAAGAGACAGAATGGTACTTCTTTGGCAGTGAAAATAAAAATAACTCCACTGAACCCAGCCAAATTTAGTCCAGAGCAATGAAGAATAGCATCCTGGAACTGTAGTGCTATAATCATTTGGATAACCAGATTTTCCACAGAGATCTGGAAGATAAATATTAACTGGAGAAAGAAACTCAGAGAATCATTAAGGTTGGAAAAGGCCTCTAAGACCATTGAATCCAACCATTAACCCAGCACGGCTGAGTTCACCACTAAACCATGTCTGTAAGTGCCCCTCCTGCACATCTTTTAGATAACTTCATGGATGGTAGCTCAACCTCTTGACTGGGCAGCCTGTTCCAATGCCTGACCACTCTTTTAATGAAAAATTATTTCCCAATATCAAACCTCCCCTGGTGCAACTTGAGGCCATTTTCTCTTGTGCCATCTCTTGTTACCTGGCAGAAGAACCCAACACCCACCTGGCTACACCCTCCTTTCATGTAGTTTTAGGGAACAATAAGGCTCCCCTAAGTCTTCTTTTCTCCAGGCTAAAGAGCCCCAGACCCACCATCTGCTTCTCATAAGACTTGTGCTCCAGGCCTTCACAAGCTTTATTGCCCTTCCCTGGACACACTCCAGGGGACAAAACTGAACAGTGGATTAATGGGGCAGTCTCACCAGTGCTGAGTACAAGGGACTCTCCCAACTCTGCTGTGCTCTCATTTGCTGCAGGAATAGCACTCTTGTTGAAGCTTGCAGAGCTGTGTGGGTATCTCTGTCAGGAATGCTGTAAATCCCGGGATGATAGGCTTACTGCTTCCAGTCCTCTGAACTTGTGTTCTTCCACATCAAATTACTCTTTACTCAAATCACACTGGGACAGCACCCACTATTGACCAGCAGAAGTCTTCTCCATATATTTATATACCACATGAAGCATGCATCTTAGGTAACTAAAATATCTTACAACATAACCTAGGCTTAGCAAAGAAAAGGATCACAATAAACAATGGTAGGAAAGAGGAAGAATGAAGGGAAGAATGAAAAACCATGATGAATATTCCATACACATCAATCTTTACTTCCTTTCATTATATATACTTGACTTCAGTCAAGTACCAAAAACTTGAAAGTTTATGAATATTAAGTTTGCCTATAGAGTATCAGCAGACTAAGGAATTGGCCTAAGGCAAGATATGCAAAGCAAGATCAGTGTGTTCACTAAGAAAGCCTACCTAGTTTCTGGCTTGTAATTGTCACCTGTAAAAAGTCACCTCATCTGCCCCTTCTAAGCAGCAAGCAAGCAGGGATTAAATTCTTTGGCCATATTCCTCCTTGTTCTGCATCTCAGGTGTTTATTTTTAAGTGGGTAAAACACTACCTCATGTATCATGTTTGTATTGGCGTGAAATGACAGTAAAAGATGAGTTCCAGTAAGCAGCTGCTTTAATGCAGCATAAAGAAAGAAAATCCCACTTCCTTTATGGGTTTATGGCTGTGGCTAAACACAGCAAGTGGATGGAGAACCTTAGGCACAAGCAGGTGACAGAAGAGGAACAGGTAGTGTTCCTGACAGGAGATGCCAAATGGGATGCCAAGAAGACATAGAAAAGACAGCACAGAGTCCAAATCTATGGCTGAGGGCAGGCAAAAAGGGAAAGATCATGGAAAAATCACTCTAGGAAGGAAGTATTGGAAATTACTTATAAAGTATAGACAAGAACTCTGTGTGGCTGTTCCCAGATCCAGATACTTTGACCAGACTGACAAAAAGTGGCTCTTTATGAATGGTGTTTTCATAGACCTTACAATAATCCCAGCTTTGCCAGTAGGGGAGGATGTGCAGGTCCTTCACTATTGCTTCCTCCTTCTGTGTCCCTGATCAATCAGAATTAACATGCTCTGTAGTGCACACCAAGCTGGAAAGCTCATGTAGTATTACACCCTCACATTTTTCCAGGAATTTTTTTGAAGTGGGAAACTGTAAATAAACTACTGCAGCAAGGAGCTGCACCAAAGCACAGGACAGGAGAGAGATGGCTGACAGAGAAGGAAGGAGCAAGCATGCTGTTCCCAACAATCAGGGGACTTCCCTGCAGCACAGCCATAGGAAGTGACAGGTATTCTGTCCTCGGCTGGATTTGCATCTGCTCTTCCATTTGACTCAGGTATTGGAAAGCACAAGCTATTTTGATTTGGTTTTTATCTTCACTCAGTATTTAGGATTGAAACCTAGTTTTCCCAGGCCATGGTATATTTGCTTTGTATTTGCCACAAGGCCAGCAGTTTGACCCTGATGAGTGATGTGGGATATATGAAACAGTTGGCCCACACGTGGAGTTAGACTTCCTGTCCAGTTATCCCTGGAAAACACTTTTGGCTCATCCCATTGCCCATACATGATTCAGTTTCACCACCTGCATAGTCAACAAGTGCACCCATTGATCTTCCCATCCAAAAGGATAAAATTAGGTTTATGAATTTACCATTTCCATTGTGACTTTGTAAATGCAGAGTTCCATCAACTCTCCCTGCTTCCCCCTACACTGTGGAAAGCAGGAATCTTGAGGATGATTTATCCTGCAGAAATAAAAACATGGGTTACTGTTACCGGTGTACTGATGATTGTCTGCAATATCCTCACAGCAGAAATTTCCTGGGTTGCCCTGTAATAGCATCACCCCAGCAGTCAGAAACATCCACTTCAGCCAGCTGCAACTTCCCTAGGCCCCTCATACATTCACCTCCTAGTCAGCCCTCCTGCCACAAGGTCCTGACCTCAGTTATGCCAAAGGAACCCAGAGAAGTGCCAGGATTGGGCTGATGTCTGACATGGTGCATGAGGTGCATGCCCAGCAAGCACCAGGACTGAGAACAGTTCCATGCCTGATCTGGCTCTGGGTGAAGGGAAAGGCTTGGGTTGATGTCGTGGAAGGTACTCCAGCCACAGGCAAAGACACTGACTCTGTACAGACTCTGTCAGCCTTGTCTCCCTCCCAATTGCAGGTTGCTGCATACAGTAGGCAGATACCTGTGGATTGGCTTGGTTTTGTTTGCTTTATCTAATTACCCCCAGCAGCTCACTCAATAGAGGGAAAAAATGTAGTCTTATACTAATAGAGTCTTTTCTGGGCGGTATAAATTATCTTGCTTAGCTGGCATTTAATGAATTTCTGAAATATATCCTTTTGTATAATTAATTTTAAAAAGTAACCCTTATTGTATTGTGTTAGCAAAACTCGGACTGTTTGACAATATTCAATAAAGTTATTAAAAGAAAGGAAAAAATATCCTTCTTCTGTTCAAAAATATTTTCAAATAATGTGACCAGACTGAATGTGTGGGAGGTGCCACCTGGCAATCTATGAAAGAAGGAAGTCAGACTTGGTCGTCTTCCATTACAGAAGCTTTTGCCAAGGTATACAATTCTAAGTGTTTTATAAAACATTGTCTTGTCAGCTTGCTTTGGTAAGCAAAATCTCTCAGTTGATTTAGCATCTGGTACAGCAAAAAAGTCTAATCCAGTGGCACATCAGGTAATGCTGACTTTGGTATCTATTGTTCCTATCTAATACTACAGAGAATATACATCCTTAAAATCAGCGTCTGTCACAAGATAATTTGTTCTCATGGCACCTCTGTTATTATTGGCCAATATCACATTAAAGTGGCCAAGATAATTACTAATAGTCACAAACTTACCTGTCAGCAAAGTACCCTTAATGCAGCTGAGAGGGACTGAATCAGAGATTGCTTAAGCCATCTTCTCTTTTCCTTTGCATTCTTAGGCTACTCAGGGACTTTTTTCATCCCTGCATAATTTAAAGCCTTCTCTTCCTTTGGATCAAGAGGAAAGAGGAAATGGCTTGAAATTCTTCAGGTCCAAAATGTCTTCTGCCCTCTGGTTGAACAGCCTTAAGACACCTTAGCATCCACTATGCCACGCTACAACACCTACAGAGGGAAACCTGGGCAATGTGTTTCACTACACTGTCTCACCAGAGACACACTAGGAGAAACACAGTTATGTGGAATTGTTTTGTAAATATCTCATGACAGTCATCAGTGTGCACCAGCTTGGCCTGAGTCAAACAAAATGCTCCAAAATCCCACCCATGCCTAAGGAGGACCATCCACTGACCTCATCCCTGGAGGGTGGATGGTGACTTTCCTGCAGATAGTGAAGTGCAGCCTGTGGCTGATGTCCTCACTCCTAGGACAGGGAGCAAATGGGACCTGTGTGACCAGAAGAGAAGTCCCAGCTGCCCATTTCTCTCTGGGAGCCTGAGGATGGGTCTGAGTTGAAAATGTGAGTGCAGTAACATATGTAGTTCAAAAAAGGCTTCCTGCACTATCTCGTTCAGCCTTATCCTCAGAATGTGGAAAATATATAGCTTAGGACTAAAGGCTGGTACTAAGAGGCAAGATCCTCTTTGGCCTCACTGAACATAAGCCCTCAGAATGAGACTCCAAATCTGCCTAGGAGACAACAAGAGACAACAAGCTGAAGTTCACAAAGTGTTCAGACTGAGTCATTCCTGTATGGCCTCCTGCACGGCATCTCAACACCAGCAGTGCTTCATCCTTAGTTCTGAACCAACTGGACACATACAAGTAGAATGTTGTTAACATGTGAAAAATATCAAATGTGAAAAAATGTTTGGAGGCTCTGGCACTGGCAGGAGAGTCCAAATCATTAATGTAGTCTGTGAGAGTCTGTACCAGGGCTTCCAGGTCTCCCAAAGCTCAGTGTTGGTTGAGCCCTCCTGCAGCTCTGCGGCTTCCTTCCATTCAGGAGCTGCTGTTGGTGCTGTCATACTGACTCTGGGAAAACAGCACCTCGAAAGAATTAAGGACAATAAGATAGTTTATCATCACATTTGCATACAAGTATAAATGTTTACCTATAAAACTGCATTAGTGGTGAAGGGTCTAGAGCACAAGTGTCATGGGGAGGGGCTGAGGGAGAAAAGGAGGCTCAGGAGAGACCTTATTGGCCTCTACAACTGCCTGAAATGAGGAAATGGCCTCATGTTGCACCAGGGAGGGTTTAGACTGGATATTAGGAAAAACTTCTTCAGTGAAAGAGTTGTCAGGCACTGGAACAGGCTGCCAGAGAAGTGGTGGAGCCACCATCCCTGGAGGTGTTTAAAAGATGTAGCACTTGGGGACATGGTTAAGTGTTGGACTTCTCAGTGCTGGGTTAATGGTTGCACTTGATTATCTTAGAGGTGTTTTTCAACCTAAATAATTCTATTATTTGAGCTGAAACAATCAGGCATACAAAAGCTTTTTTCTTCTTTTTTTTTTTTTTTTTTTTTTTTTTTTTTTTTTTTTTTTTTTTTTTTTTGTAATTCACAAAGCTTGTCTGAAAGATTAGTGGCTAGACCAGCAATTAGAACAGTTAACAGAAGTAAGTGGGAGTGATTTTTCTTCCATAATGCAGAGGTATTTGAGTTTTGTAGATGCCTTTTTTGCAAGTGGCATTTTCTGTTTCTCATCATATCCTCCCTTAAAGAGAAAGCTTCATCCTTCAAGCTGCATTTACAAAGATATGGGGCTTGGATGTATCCTATAATATGAAAATGACATAATTGCTTTGCTTCTAGCAAAGTCTATAGACAAAGTGACCCAAAGTCTTGTACTTTCAGGAGTAAAAATAGGTTTACATTGTTTCTACTGTCCTTGATTTGACAAAATGCCATATGCCTCCAGTCACTGCGAATCTTATTAGAATAAGGATAAGAATTGAACCCAGAACACAGTTGACTAAGCCAGTTTCTAACTACAAAGTTTCCTTTTCAATAAATCCACTGATTTTTTTTTTTTTTTAATTCAGCAGTATGGTCATAATCACTAGAAGTGATAAACCAAATTGTATAATTTTAACAAAAAATTTAAAAAAATCCTGCATGTCTTCGTATTTCTATCTTCCATTCTATTTTCCAGACACATGAGGAAGGTGCCAAGTAAAATCCCAGCCTTGAGCTGATTGCCAAGTTGACCTACAACCTAGCCTGGGCTTGTAGTACTGGTTTATAACCTGCATGATCCAATTTACCCCCCTTAACTGTTAAAGACAAATGATGGCCTACTGGCTAAGGCAGAGAATGAGAGCATCTAGATTTAGTTCTCTGCTTTGCCATGGTCCAGAGAAAGCCATGGGGTCGAAAAGCCTTTGAGGGACTTCACTCCTTCTCTGCAGCTCCTAACTTCCACTAATTTCCAAAACACAGGTGAGATATCTCAGAGGATTTCAATCTTGAGATTTTAGCAGCAGTTCCTCCCCTCTGAGAGGAAAGACTATAACTCCTCCCTCTCTCACAATAAGGAATTCACAAATCTGTGGAAAACTAGTAGATTGCAGTGATGGGCTCAAGTGATCATTCTTCAGGCATGAAATTAGGCAGAAACTGGTACAAGTAAATAAGGTTGTTTCTCTGTACAAAAATCTGTGGAAACTTAGCTGGAATCTCAAAAATCTGCTTTCCACAGATGTGGAAATAATGCATAGAAGCATTTTAGTAGTGAATATTGCTCTGGTGTCTATGTGAAAAATTTCCCTCATCTGCAACAGCATGTACACACCTTAAAGGTCCTTTCCAACCAAAGTGATTCTATGACTTTGGCTTTTTCATGTGGCTGTCCTAGAGGTAACTACATTTCAATAATTCCAAGTGGGCAGCATGTGAGGAGCCCTCTGAGCCTGACAGCCAACCATTACACAAACACAGCAACAAGCACATGCAGTAGATGTCTTCTGTTTAAATCTGCAGATAATTGCCTCATCCACTTACCTGGAGTCTACCAGCTGTAAGTATTTTGCATTCCTTGGGGTAAAAGGTAGAGCAGGAACTCCAGCCTGAGCCCAACTCTTGTGGATAGTGCTCTCAGAATAGCACAGTGCAGCCCTCACCATGTTGCTGCTGCCAACCAGACATCACACAGAGTTCATTAGTCAGTTTAAAGACAAGCTTAAAGACAAGTCTTCTAACCTGAAGTGTGGTCTAAAAAAACCTGTTCCCCAGTGTTCTTGGCTTCAGATGGAGATACTTTAGGAGTAAAGTATGCTCCAGTAGTAGACTGGCTATTTTCAAGAGAGCTTTACAGAATATAGCAGGAATGATCTGCACGTACATATATATACATCTATATCTATATATATAGATAGATATAAGCTTTTTAATGATGTATGCCTTTAAAATACATCATTAAAAAGGGACAGGGATAGGGACTCTTTCCAATAAGAACTTATTGCAATTACTATTTATACTTTTAGCAATATTGGAAAGTAAAATCATAATACTGTGCTGTTTGATATCATGATAAACCAGGAAAAAAAATTCTCAACATCCTCATGGATTCTCTAATAATAATTCTCATAATAAAAGGTAACAAAATTCTCATAATAATATTAATACTTCCAGATAACTAATTGTGTATTGCTGTATTCTAGATGTTCTTCCATCTGTATACACATATTTGACCTCATTGTAAAATATAATAACCACATATGTTTTTTTCTGTGCTTCTCCAATACAGAAAGTAGTTCTGAGTCCTGTGGGTTGCATTTTGAATACCTATTCCAGTAGAAAAAAAAGAAGAAAAGCAGATCATACTTCCTTTGTTAACACATTGCGCAAGTCAGATGTCAAGACTAGAATTATTCTCTGTCAATATATTTTCACTTTATAAAACTGATGAAGATGCAGAAGGGAAATAAATAGGGCAATAACTCCATGATATAATTTAGAGTAAACAGTAAAATGAGCTTCTTATTTGCAGCTTCCCAAGGGACATGCGTATAGACAGGAAACTTCCTCTTGTTTCTAAAGTAGAAAATGAAAAAGGAGGGATGGAGGGGCACCAGTTACTAATCTGCAGAGCAGCCATTAAGATAAAAACAGATGGGAACCCGGCTCAGAGGATTGGTAACAGGATATGGTACCTTTTCATTCTAAGTTACTGACTTTAATCAAATTCAGGTTGTTAGCTACTGAAAACTGTGGTATTACCATTCAATGTACATTCAGTGGTCTTTATCAAAAGGGCTGCCTGTTGCAGTCCAGTTTCTGTAGTTCCAGAACCAGTTGAAGTGGCACCCCAGGGTTATTCAAGCAGAGACACTAAGCTTTGGGTACAGAGAATAAAATTCCCACCCAAAGTAAATCTTAATCTCCCAGCAAGACGAGGAGATGGATAGAGCTGCCATCTCACTACTGACTTTGCTACACTGTTTTCTGGCCAGACAGCAGTTGTTTGCAGCTAGAGACTTTTAGTATCTTTTACTGACAGATCTTCTTATGGAGCATTATCTGATGATGATGCATAATTTATTCCCTTCCCAATGTGAGAACTGCTTCCTGGGCACTTCAATGTCCCTTCCATACCCTTCTCTCTATTTTCTTCCCAGTCTTTCACTTTTTCTCTATATTGTTCTGGTCTATTGACACACTGTTTATTTAAAGCAATTGATAGAGAGTATGAATTAACATTTTTGCTTCTGCCATTAAAATTATCTAGGCTTTATCTCCTGCACGGTTCTTTTTCTTTGTTCCCATTCATCCTGCCATCTTTTCCCCTATTGAACTTAAAGCTTTTAGGTTTGATCAGGAGGGCTGTGGGCAGAGATGGTGGTTCAGAGGGTGCTCTGGTTCCTGCAGACCAGCTGGGAACAGGCCTTCACTGGGACAGGCAGGCACTCTGCTGAACCCCACTGGGGGCCAGTCCGTGCCTTGGGGACATCGCTCTCTAAAGTGGCAAGCCTAAAACATGCAGAAAAATACTTCTATCTGCATGAAAAACACCACAGCAATGAAGAGCTCAATCTGATCATTGCAGTAGTTTATTTTAAGTAATAGTGGCCTTGTATCTGTTAAAATTCCTTATGTGATTCTTCTTCCAACACATTTTCAGGTGTCTTTTTTTTTTCTCCCCAGGCTTTGGAATAAAGAAAGTATATTCACCTCACACCAGGTTGGGGTCTCAAGCCTGGTTAGTGGCAAGTATCCTAATCTCACCTCAAAGCCCAGCATGCTGAGCAAGTCAAAGAAGGTGCTCAGAATACCTGAGAAGTAAATCGCAATTGTTATCCAGTTCAACAAAGATGATTTTTCATTTCCTAAAGTGACTCGGTCTTTTGAAGAGATACATCATAAAAGGAGAGCAAAGGTAAAACTTTTCAGTCTCTTCTTAGTGATGAATCTATACCTGCCAAGATGCAGACTAGCTGGAAAAGCAGCAAAAACTAGATTCTCCCCTCCACCTTCTTGTTTTTTAAATAGCTTTAAATTTTAGCGTTGAAGAAAAATATAGTTCATTGCCCCATTGTCTCTCTTTCCCATCTCTCACTCCTCTTATCCAATGTTTTTAAATGTACTATAAAGTTTATCCAAGAATTCAGTAGTGATTTAAATTCTTATAATAGCCACTAATAATTACCATTCTGCTACTATTCAGGAATTTCATCTATTTCTCTCAATGACAGAATAGGCAGAAACACATAAAGTAAACAGTGAGTCAAGCCTGATTAGAGAAGCAGGCATTGAGTTTCATTTCCCAAGGACATTACATTTGTAAAATTAGTGTCTGAGAAAGATTTGAAATGTCTTCAAACTGGGAAACTAATAAGAGATTTTTTTTTTCATATTTTTTGTAGAGTTAATACTTCTGGAAATGAATTATTCAACATTTCTTTAATGCTTGAAAAGATAAAGAATATCCTTTTAGCTTTGCAGATATGGGACAGCAGAATATCTACTCTTATAGAAATAAAAAATGTACCTACTTTCTTACTGTTTCCACAATTTGTGTGACACCTGCGTATCAGATAAAAATTTCCCTCAGATATGCATTTTGATATGCAAAGATTGCTAATTATCATAGTAAGAGATATTGTATCATTATGCAGGATATAATAGAAAATACAAGGCTTTCCACAGCATTCTAAAACTAACTGGGAAATGTAATAATGAACTTAAATACAACTTTACAAAAGATTATGTTTCTTCCAGACATCAGTTAAAACACTGGGGAAAGGGTTTCATTTTTCATTGCTTCCTTTAGCTTTTTTACAGTAATTTTCTGTAAAATATTTGTTTCCTGGGAGCTTATTTTTTTTTAATTTTCTTGTGTTTTAATATTGATACTAAAGTTAGGCTAAAAATAGTTCTAATTATCATTGCTTCAAACAGTATGATGGTATAGATTTAGTACTCATGTCCTCTGGATTAAGTATATAAGCCTTGGGTCCTAAAGAATGTGTACAGCCGGTAACAGGGAACCAAGAAGGCAATATACTGTAAAGGGTAATGCAAGAAACAGAAAAAGAACTGCATAATTACTGTGGTTTTACTTAGCAAAGATGTGTGCAAACAGTTGCTGTTGGCTTTTACTTTGAATACCTGTTGAGGGTGTGTTGGAAGCTCTGGATGTTTCTCTAAAAACCAAAGCAAAACAAGGTTTATATTTGAAGAAGTTGGATTATAGTCTCAGTTTTGCTCTGAGAAGCAAATTACCACACATCACGCATTATGTCAGTGTAAATATGTATTGGCTTAGATGAATTTGAGGGAACCTTTTTATGTATCTAGTCTGAATTTCAAGGTTATGATGAAGAAACAAGCCAAGGTACTGTGAAGAATCATGATGCCTCTGACCAAGGGATCTGTTTACTATGGACACTGAATATGCCCTAATAATATATCCAAGTTATAAACCTTCCTGTACATGTGCAGCAGAGATAGAGATTGAGATAAATCCAATGCTTTCAACTTCTTAGAGGCATGGACCTTACTTGAATGTGTATTGAGCTTTTTAGATGAGAGTCACTGCAGACATAAGGAGCAAAAGTCATTGAAGGGAAGGCAAGGCATACAAGCCTGGGGTGCTCCCAGCTCTGCCTCTGATTCACCTTCTGGCCCAAATTAGTAGCTTTTCATCCTCAGATATTTTTACTAACTGTTTAATGAGCATTTCTGATATTCGACTACATATTAGAGGTGCCTAAAGGTCACGGTACAGAAGTACAAAATTTTACTGGTGCCAAGTCTTTATTGCCAAGTCTTCCCTTGAACACTCAACAGTGTTCACTGAACTCCAGGTAGAACAGGGCTAGTGAGCAATGCAGGAATAGGACACCTGGAATATTAAATAGATAAGATAAATTAATGGGAAAATTAGATTAGAACTGAGATAAAGAAGGAAAACCATAAAAGAGGAACAGAAAGGAACTGAGAAAAAAGGGGTCAATAGAGATGGGAACAGGAAATGAAAACCACACCTCACATTTTGCAAAGCATAAGCCTTTCAGGATGGTGTTATCCATATGCTATTATCATGGATTCATGGAAATAAGGTACATCCTTGTGGTAGGCACCTACCCAAAGAAAATCACAAGTGCCTCATCATCTTGCTGATGATTTACCATTACCTTCAGCAGGTGAGATGCAGGTGAGACACTTCAGGTCAGACACTAATGGTGCTGAAATCTCACTTATGACAACAATGGGAAGTCAATATGAAAAAATTCACATTGGCATGGTCCATTTCTGTGGATCACTAAAGGTTTGAATTGTGACTTTTTTAAAAATGGAAGTTTGGGTTTCACGGTACATTTTTGTATAGTTTTTAACTTGTGTACTGGTTCATGTTAATTAGGTGCAGATCCTTGCCTACAGGATACTTTCCTTTCAGGTAAAATCAACAATAATTGATGAGAATATAAAAAATAAAAAATTTAATATACTGACCCCATAATTTTCTCCAGAATGAAACAATAATATTATGGTTTGCTACAGCCTAAATCAGATTATTTTTCCTATTCTACCAAATTATATGGTTTATAGAACTATCATCAAGATGGAGAATTATATGTAAACTGGCTATCAGGCACAGAATAAACCATATTTTGTCTTCCAGTAAACACTTAAGCCTCAAACCAACCGATTATCACCAACAGGGAAAAATGTGAAGTTCTTGACAAGTTAGTAAAAGCATCTGGCAAAGGATGGAGATTTTTAATTTTTAATTTAAAGACCAACTATCATTCTTACTAAAAATATCTCGAAACAATCAGGTGATCTTCAACACTCCAGATGGGTTAAAATTTTCCACAGAAAGCTTTTACTAGTCTGCAATAATCTGTCATGACTCTGCTCAATATGAATAGTGTGGATGAAAAATGTGTGGCTTATTGGTTCACATACAAAATGTGTAAATAAGGAAGCAGAGAAAAATGTGTGGGCTTGTGTTTTTATCAAACTTTCCTTGCTCATACACAAAGATTATGGTCTTGAATATGGCATGCAGCCTTCATGAGTAAAATGTCTAGGGTTCATTTCCTAGGAACTCAACAACTTACTCATTTCCTACCTTTGCCTATGTAGGGTCCAGAGCTGCCTCTTTATCCATTTGTGGACCACAGTAAGAGGAAATTAATATTTGGTATTTCCAACAGTCTCAGATGAGAAAGAATGTCATTACTTCTAAGTCTTTATAGTACACAAGTCAAGATCTGCTTTCATGTAAATAACAGTGGCTAAACCAAGGTCTCAGTCTTGTTTTTTTGTCTCCAAGTCTCCCTTTCTTTTTGCTAGGAAAGTCATAGAATATCTCCAGCTGGAAAGGACCCTTCTCCTTCTATCCTGAATTTTAAAATGTATGTCCATACACCTAAGAAACACTTTTTATTCAATCCTATCCATCTAGTCACAGTTCATTTCCATTGTTTCAGACAATCTTGAAGACAATGCTTGTCTCTGCATTAATTTAATTGACAAACCATTAGAGTGACATATGTTAATTTAAAAGTAAGGAATATGAGCTAGGTGTATTTTTAACTTAGCTTACACATCTAGAATGTGCCATACCAAGAAAGGCTTCTTTAGATCTCAGAGAGAATTTTTAAACCTTAGATGCCAAAACCTGTATTTTGGCCCTTAAAGAAAAAGCTTCTGTTACTTTAACTCAAGACAGTGAGGTCGATATAGGCTGATTCTATTTTGATATCCAAAAGCTGGTTCAGGAGGGGAGCATTCAGCATGCTGAGCACAGCTGTGTTAGCAAGGCCTGTAAGACAATTGAAGGAGCACTGTGGTGTCTCTTACAGCTTTGGGGAAAAGCTGGGATATCAGACCCTGCAGCAGCCCATGGCACCAAGTAGATGCTGGAGGGTTATGTCAGTAGCAGAGGCTGAGATTTAGTGTGTTGAGGACGAGGATAATGAGCCTTGTGCAAAAGCAGATTTTTGCTGGGTAAAAGGGGTGATTTCTGCTGTAATGAGAGCACACCTTCATGGTTATCAAGGGAGTTTATAAAGCCTTGATGGCAAGCTAACAAATCCTGGTGTCTTCCCCTTGTGAATCAGGTTCTTAGAAGGGAGGATTCCCTTTATCTGCCTAAATACTTCATTCAACATCATGTGTTCTTAAGGATCCTTGTTCCCTGCCCTCTCCATGCTTGTCTCTTACTCTCCACACTGGATTTAAGGGCAGGGTGCTTATACCTCTTAGGAGAGTAGGAGTTGAGCATTGAGACACCTGCCAGAGCCTATCCTTCTGTCTCCTGACTCACACAGGCACTCAGTGAACACCACAAATGCCCTTCCCTGCCACACATGGTGCAATGCCAGGGAAGGCAGGTGGAATATTTTGAGTGGCCTTTACCCATGGACTTCACTGAAAAGCATTGCACTTTACATCATTTCAGCACTGGGCAGGCTTTTCCTCCACATGAGCTTTTGAATGTCTAGTCTCCTCTTAATGATAAAGAACTAGTGCAGTAATCAAAGCAAGCTGAAGGAAAAGAGTTAAGAGAGAGGTGTCATTAAGGCATACTAGCATTTGAGATTTAAACTCTCTTTTTAATTTAAAAAACCCAAACTAAAGAGTGTGACAGAGAGTGAAAACAGGCTTGTACCTAAATCTGCTTGAAGGATGTACTAGAAAAACAGCCAAAAAAAGGTCTTCCATTTCCTAGATATGCCTTTCTAAGTGACCTTTACTAAGACCTGTTTGCAGTCCCCAGGTCAAATCCCTGGCACTGACAGATAGATTTTCATGGTGTACATCATGATGGACACCAGAAAAGGAGGTGGAGAGAGACAAGAAAAATCTATGGCCACTGCCTGTCACTGCAGGAGAAATCTCCATATAAATTATGGCTATAACCTTGAGAAAGTTTTGCATTTGTTGTCCCAAAGGGTTAGGTATTTTGTTGAATAAATAGGAATTAAGCACATGTATTTTTTAATATCCTAAGTATTCAGTACATATGTTGCAATGACATGAAAGTGGGAATATTGGCAATTTTTTTCATGCTAGAGTTCCACCTGCAAACAGAACAATAGCAAGTCCATATCCTCTAACATCTGCTCAGGACAGGGTGATGATGTTACAAATCATGATGGGTACTCAGTCCCTGTCTGCTAACTCACACTGGAATCCACTTCATCCACAGTTTGAAGAGGTGTCTACATAATGGATTGTGTAATTTCTGCCATTTCCTGGGTTTGTGGGAGCTAGTAAGCCTTTGCAAATCACCTTTGTTACACAATATACCAACCACAGGAAGCTCTGAAAATGAACACTTTATGATCTGAACTGTACTAATATTAAATAGTTATATATTGTTTAATGAATATAAATATTTTAATAACATTTTTCTTACCAAAGAAAGTAAATAGATGTATCTTCATTTATACTTTCCTGGGAATTTTTAGGGAAATTATCGAGTGTGAGAGATTTCAATTTTGTATTTCTTACATAAAAAAACCCAACAGAACAAAAAACAAGCTGCATGAGGTCAGTGAGTATTTTTCCTTTTGCTCCATCCAGTCTCTTCACTGTCAGTGATATAACAGAAGGAGTTTGTAGGAATATGCTTTGTAAGTGGGACTTTTTTCTAATAGTTAGGGTCGTGGAACAAGTTGAAAAGCATGAAATTTTGCTGCATAAATTATCATTAACAATGTGGTTTATTTTTCTTTGGCAGTTGAAATTTTAATGTAATGTTCTGCTGAAATTCTGAGATTCAGTCAAGTTTTAACAAGCTACTGCTATGAGATTGCATTATTTTTTATGCATTTGTTATTAAAATTCTTGATAAATGTTGCAAAGATTCTACCTGTGAGCTGTTTTTCACTCTCTGGCTGATATTAAATACTTGCTACCACAGCTGCATTTTTGATGGTGATTTGTCACATGGTATAATTTCTGCTCCTAGAGTGAATGGATGCAACCTTCATCAGGATCCTTGTCTGAAGCCTCACAAGAAATGCATTTCAAAATGGAATTCATCAGTATGTATGTGCATAAAATTTTCCAAAGACATACTAGTACTATTTTTTTGCATGAATGTTTATGACAAGAAGATGCCATGGCTTTCAGCATGGGTGAAATGGATACATATTTTAATACTGAGCAAAATTTAATAGAAAAAGTTTGTGTTGTTCACCCAACTGTGTTTTGTTTTAGTCAGCATTTGTGCAGACAAAGCTACTCAGGGGCCTGAGAAAAACCCACAGACAAGGTTCCTGTGACTCCAGTGGCGTTTGGCCCAGCCACCCAGACTGGGAAGATGGGAATTCTGTGGGTTCTGGGATGCTCTCCTCAGAGCATATGAAGGTATAGTTTTAGATCTGAAGGGGAAAAACTGAATTTTTCTCTGGAACACTTTCTAACATGTTAAGCTAACAGATTCCCAGCTTTCTTCCAATCCTGGTTTATAGTTGTTCTTTAGTGGTTAAACAAACTGCAATGCATTTCTTGCATGCAGTGCTGCTTTCTTTAAAACATCAGGAAATTATCATGGTGGCATTGGGCAGCCTCCAGGTGTGCCAGCCTGACCCCAGGCCCTCCAGCCAACTGTTGTAATGGGAGATGCTTGCACATCAGTGGCTTTGTGCACACATTTGCCTCAAATGGGTGCAGAAAGGTGGGTCAGTGATTCTATGAACATGGCCCTGACCCACTCTCTCTGCTGGTTCCTCTGAGCTATACACTTCTTCGAGCTTTTCTGGTGATCCTGTGCAGTCAGTCTTAGACACACACAGAACAGAACACACAGGTTGGAAAAGACCTCCAAGATCATCGAGTCAAACCCATGCCCTAACCCCTCAACTAGACCATAGCACTGAGTGCCATATCCAGTCTTTTTTTAAACACATCCAGGGATGGTGACTCCACCAACTCCCCGGGCAGACAATTCCAGTACTTCATCACTCTTTCCATAAAAACTTTTTCCTGATATCCAACCTATATTTCCCTTGGCACTGCTTAAGACTGTGTCCTCTCTTTCTGTCAGTTGCTGCCTGGAGAAAGAGACCAACCCTCACCTGGCTACAGCCACCTTTCAGGAAGTTGTAGAGAGTTATAAGGTCACTCTGAGTCTCCTTTTCTCCAGGCTAAACAACCCCAGCTCCCTCAGTCGTTCCTCACAGGGCCTGTGCTCCAAGCCCCTCACCAGCCTCGTTGCCTCCTCTGGATGCAGCATCTCAATATCCTTCCTGAACTGAGGGCCCAGAACTGGACACAAAACTCAAAGCACTGAGTTCAAACCTCAGCAGGGTCTTGCAGGTGTGGGTGAAGGTTCTTGGTGTAAAAACTTGTAGAAAGAAAGAAATTTCCACAGAAAGCAATTTCCCCAGTGGTTCTTCCCATGTCACATAAGTGGCCATGCAGACATTAACCATCCATCTAGGAGCCCAGAAGGAATGTGACTGGTGCTCTCTATGACCTCAGTCACCCTTTCACACTATAGTTTCCACAGAAAATCAGCTTTTACCAAGATGGCTGTTCCCTGGATGGACTCCTGGGAGTGCAGACCACAGTCACAGAGGTAGCTGCCTGTGAGTCATTTCTCCCACCTGTCATTCCAGGTGGACTCAGGGGATTTCTGTGTTATCCTGAGAGGGTGGGTGGCTGGCCAGGGGAGCCTTACTGAGGGAGAAGGGTAGAAAAGCCTGCAGCATCCTTCCACATGAGGATCTGCTGCTAATATCTGACCTATTCCTGTAAATTGTCTTAATATGTGAAAATAATTAATGCTTCATCTATAGGTTTTGTATATGGGGCAGCCAGAAAAAGGTTGTGTGTCAGGTTTGAGTTTGATTTGAGGGAGGAGTGGGATCTGAAATCTGTAGATGCTGCTTTAAAGCTTTTCTCCTGTACTGATGATAATGAATGATGCAAGCCATTCCTTCGGACTGATGATTAATCCTAATGAATATGTTGCATACGTATGTTTCATGGCTGTCATTAAGCTTCCATTTTAACTGCTCTTCCCCTTTACCCACTCCCACCCATGCCTGCAATCTGCAAACTCTTATTCCCTGTAGGTATTTTGATAGAGAAACAGACAGGTAACGATCCCGATGTCAGACTGTGAGCCATGCAACTGTCAGTTCATATTGCGTCTGACAGCCATTGACAGCTTGCTTCTTCAATTTTACTAAGATTAATATTCTTCACATGTTTTATTTATATTTACTGATCTTGCTGCAGTGAATTTTTAAAGAGACGTTTTCATGTTAAAACCCCCTGTTAAAAATCAAATCTGCATTTTCTTCAAAATTTGGGTTTAAATTTCATAATACTTCTTGTGGAATTTTTTTGCATATTGCTAATGGCATGATCTCATGTACAATACTCTATCCATACAGTGGTCAATAAGGCTTATTCCTATAAACCTCCAGGATCATCATCTGGGAACTTCCTCATCCCTGGAAGCACATCCACACATGGTTAACTTGACACAAGGCAGTAGTTTCACAGAAGACAACTGCTCAGATGCATAAAATTATTCACATACGCAAGCATCTGAAAGAGCCAATTTCTGTAAGAGTAACACCATCACCAGAGTAATGCTTTTGGGCTTCAAAGTATTCACACCAGCAAATGCCTGCAAGATGAGACTTTGGGCTCTCTGGTGAAACTCTTGTACTGTTCTGTCATTTGAGGCAGGTCACCATCTCTCCAGATTCTTGAACTGAAATAGAAACACATTGGGATGCTGAAATTGTCAATATGATGTGGGAAATTACACTTAAGCCAAAAGAACGTTAAACAAGACAGAAACACTTGGAAATTTGGAAAATTTTTCTAATTTTATGAAGATTTTCTTATAAATAGCAACAGGGTATTTAGCCAATTTATATCAAAATAATGTTTGAAAAATGTAAAATTTATATCTGTGTATATAAATACATAATTTTACATTGTGTGAATACAAAGACAAAAACTTAAACTTGATTTCTGTGGTATGTCTGCTTTAAAAGGCATTAGTCAAATCTCCTACTCCTTACTCAAAATTTTTGATCATGTGTCCTATCTGAGTGCAGGCTGACTTATTTGACCCAGTTTAAGGAAATTCAGATCCCCATCTTCACACATTTATTATTTGGAAAATTTCCACTTCAGGACTCCTTTTAACCTCTCTGATCTTTCAAATTGCATGTCTCTTAACTTCATAAATTAGCCAATTCTGACCTCATCTAGCCATGAGATGACAGTGATGGTTTATCTCTTTTTTCCCTTCCTTTCTCTCCAAATCTGTATCATCATGTTTTTCCTATTGCCATGGCAATACAGCTAAGTATACAGAAAAATGCAACAAGCCAACTGCATGTAAAAAAGTTTGCACAGAGACAGAATTGCTAACTAAACAAGGTTGCTGATTCATGGCTCCTGCAGGGATATTAGTGGTGGGGGAGAATCCTTTTTTATCACCTCTCATTACCAAGCAAAGTGAAGACACAAACATATCAGTGAAGAGACAAGACATATCAGGATTTCCATAACAGTCACAGGAAGGGACGTCAGCATCAAGTACGACCAGTAACATGGAAGTGTGATGTTTCCTTCAGATCATGTGGAGCTCCAGCAGCCTCCAATGAAAATATGGGTGATTTAGCACTTCTTCACCAAAAATAACCTTGCCCTGGACCTCGGAGAGGGGTCGTATTGTTAACTTAGAAACAGTGGCACAAACCATCAAGGGCACAGAAAAATCAATGAATCGGTGAAAAGCTCCTCCATTTTGCCTAGTAATTTTCTCCATATGCTTACATGTGAAATTAATAGTAATTTGTCCTTCAGTGACAAATCAAGACCACTTTTTAGCCCAAAAAAATTGTAATAAAGTAGTTAAAACAAAGATGCCTTTGATTTTTCCTAATGTAAGTGGAAAAATTAGATGAACAAGCTGTAGTTTCTTAGGTTTTTTGATTTGATTTCATTTACATTTTGTTAATTAATTATTTTTTACTGAGAAGAGGTTTGTCTTATTTTCAGCAAAAGGAACGCTGATTGTTCTCCTAGGGATATTATAAGAATGTCAAGGAAAGCCATAAATATTTTATAAAGACTGATAATAGAGTTTTCTGTGCTAAGGAAAAGTCAATGATTTTTGAAAAGGGATACATAATGATTTTCTGACTAACTGCAAAAATGAGATGGCAGTAATTTCAGTATTAGCTAATAAATATTGACATTTGTATTTCAATGAGTGTAATCAGGCTTTGGTTGGATATGGAAAGTCATGATTTTTTCATCACTATTATTATAAAAGCCTGACTATTTCCACCAAAGATATTAAACAATCTTTGCAGGAAGCCTCAGTAACTTCTCAGAATAAATCCAGTAAGACTGTGCAAGAAATAACATGTGCTCTCTGCATCATATTGAGAGATCATCTATTTTGCTCTCTCACTTAAAAAAAACCATTGTGCAACAGGCATCCTCACACAAAAGCAGTCTGCGTGCAAAATGATCTGGTTAAAATGACAGCTTTGGGCATATAAGTAACCTGATGCCCTCAGCATACTTTACCTTGTTTTATCTCATAGCTATTCAAATTTACTGGTTAGGGGGAAAAAAAGACCTAGAAAAAATCCAGGGGTCACTCAGAGTCTGAAATGTCAGCTGTTATTCATGGTGGTAGCCTATTAGAGAGACAGTCCAAAAAATCATTATTCTATGATGACTTCTCAGATTTTCAAAAGCTGTTAGTCCCAAAGTTACCACCCTTCCACCAAAGCCAAAATTCCAAACTGTTTCAAAACTGCTGCATTTCTGGTGAAGGATCCCCCTGGGATACCTGGTATTTGATGAATTAAAAATGACATCATTCTTGTTGGCTTTAGGGCTGATAATTACTGCCTGCCCAGAGCACAGAGAAGTGAATGGTGGCAGAGGGGAGCGAGCTGAAACCCAGCGCTTTGGTTACAAGTTCATTAGCAGATATGTCTGAAAAAAACTGACCAGATTTTAAAATTGACTTGTTTTTACAATGCAGACAATTTTCAACAGAAGATTCTGGGGCAGTGATACCGTTTCCTCACAAAACAGCCCCAGTTTCCACACAGTGTATTTTTCAGGGCAGCACATCTGTCTCCTTAATTGCCCACTCTTCAAAAGTCTCTCATGCGGCAGCACGAGTACCCTGGAGTGAGCTGGACTGGGAGGAGAACTGGCTAAAAAATAGCCCATTTTGGATAATCTTTAGCTGGAATTATTTCTTGATCCAGGCAAAATTTTTTAAAAAACCCACAGGAGTGGGAAAAGTGAGGCTGGCTGGTACAAGAAATGCTGCTCGCTGATGGGGAGCCACGACCCTCATCTCTGTGAGTGCCACCGCGCCATCCTCACCTTGGACTTGGTGACGTATTTCCAGACCTTGCCCTTTTGCTGGCCCTGGTGCTCCCCTGACTTCCCTGTGACTCAATTTAAAGTCTGAAATCAACTGAAAAGTAACACAGAAAAAAAAGGAAAAAGAGAAAAAAAAAAGGCTATTTGTTTAAATTGGCTCAATAAGGGGTCAGATAAGCAGCCGTGCTACTGCACTTCTGTGCATCAGCAACATGTGGCATAGTCCAGAGAAAAGGGAGGACCCTCACTAGCTTGATCAATTTAAACTGACTTGAAACAGCTCCCTGGATATCTTGCCAGAGGCTGTGTAATAGAAAGAGGAGCATTTCTGCATTGCAATGTTTAGTCCTGGCTAATTTTAAAACATAATGTAAAAAGGCTTCCTTCCTTTAAAAGCATTGGACTCGTGACCCTTTCTTTTATAAATACACATGCACACACAGATACACAGAGTATAAATTAATCTGGAAAATGTGTTGATTTATAAGAGGAGGGAACAGAGGGAAGAGGAAATCTAAACAACCTCATTTAGTCTTGGCAATACCAAGAATGCCAAGGCTAGTTTCCCCCTGCTTGTGGATGAGGAGGTTGGAAGCTTCTGAGGGAGGGGCTGGGATTATATTATGAGTTTTTTTCACAGTTTGGATGAACTGAGGGTGATACTGGAATTTAAAGGAAAGGTTTTTTCCTCCTATATGATTTTGCATGCTCAATTTTAACAGCTGGTGCAAGCAAGAAGAAAACATATTTTTCCCACTACAGTTTTTGGTTCCACCAGATGAACTGAGTTTCTCTGGCATTATTTATTTTTTAAGAAAATTCAGAAAACCAGCCAGTTAAATTTAACCGAGATATAACTCTGCTCATTCAAATTTACATTAAAACAAAGGTCAGATTTGGCCAAACCTTTTAATTGCTCATGACCCCATTATTTTCTGTCCCCCTTTCCTCCCCCCTTAACTGGTTGTCCCATTGTTTCACTAGGGATTGAAGTTAGATTTACTGGCTGGCAGATACTAGGGTTGCTCTTTTGCCCCTTTGCCCCATTCCCTGATTTAAAAAATAACAAGAGAGGATGGGTGTAGGGAGAAGCCTCTGATGGGTTTGTTTATTTGTTTGTTTTTCCCAGCATCCCTGTAGGTTGCTAGTGTTATACCGTGGGTTTTTAGGAAAAAATGGGAATAGAAGCCAGTTGAATCCCTTCAGCTCCACAGTACTGCATTTTCCTGGGACAATGTAAACATCCAATGGCCCTGTGAACTCTCCCAGAGGATTTTATTAGATTTGCTTTCCCCTGATTTTTCCCTGTTTATCATCATTTTTTATACATATTTGTCCTGGTGTTATATTTTTGCTGTCAGCTAGAACAACAAACAGGCTTTCATTGGCCTGTGAGCCTCATGCAGGGGAGTGGGAGTGGGCAGCACCCAGCACATCACGTCCCCTCCTGTGTTACCGAGTCCCCTGTGCCACACTGGGATCACTCCCTAAAGAGATCAAGTTCCCACTGGGTCCTCCTCCCCCTTCAGACTTGTGCTTTGGTTCATGACTGTGAGCAGAGGCTTTGGGGGCCAGCACGTCCTGTATCCCCCCGTCCAGCAGAACCCACCTCGGGGGCTGCTGCCATCCCCAGGATGTCCCGCTCACACACAGGGGGGTTATGGTTGGTTTTGGTCGTGACAAATTTTTCTACCTACAGATTTCCCACCTCAGAGGCCCCCTTTGGGGGTTTGTATCATCATGAGACAGGACTGACTGGGATTGAATCTGACCCCCTGTTTATGACCAAACAGCAGTAAAGCTGCAGACAAACATAAATAACACACACTTGCACCTCCTCTGCTGTGTTGTGTTTCCAGAAATGCTGAAACTGGTGCCTGAACACTTCGAATCCTGCTTTTAGAGAATTTGAAATGCATCCATTAAATTGCAGCTTTTTGCTGAACCTGTCAAGAAGGGTTTCTGCCCCAAATGGAAACTGTCCAAAAAATTATGCATGGCCATTTTAAAGTTATGCAAGGTTACAAAATACAAACAAAAAAAGCCAAAACAAAAGAGGGGCAATTGAATAGCCGCAGGACAAAACTGTGAACTAGGAGAGTCCATTCCCTTCAATTATGCCCACTTAGCCACATGAAATCAGGGCAGTGGTGAGTTGCACGAGGATGAAGTGGGGGTCATCCCCTTAACCACAGAAATTTGGATTGTAGTTTTCTAAGTGTTTTGAATCCTGATGTCATTTTAGGCTAATAGCTGGGGTTTAAAAAAACCACTTCATTGAGCTAGGTGGGTGTGTGAAATGGTTCTTTTTTTATCTGCTGCTCTGGGGAAAAACAGGACAGGCTGGGATTCAGTGCTCATATTAATCTGTTCCACTGCCTGTGGTAGCAGACAGGTGTCCCAATATCAAGAGCCCATCCTTTTTGTTCCTCAAACACGAGCCACAACAACAGTGTTGAGAATGTAGAGAAATAGTAAGTGTCCTCTGATTAATATGTGGTTTATTCGAGTTTTGTGCACTGATGAATTCTGGTGGTGCCTGGGAGACAGTTGTGACTCCTAACTTTGCTGGATCTGTTTTCTGGGATACTTCAAATGAATAAATCATCAGAGTCATCAGCAGCTCCTCATTCCTTGGAGCCCTCTTTTCCCCACTGCCTCCCAAACTGGCCCTCTGACAGACATTGCAGCTCCTGGTTTTTAGAGTTTTTCCCCTTCATTAGCTGAATTCTAAGCTCATTTAATCTCTGCTCACTGGATTAGTAAAAACTTTTTTGTCTTCTTGTGAGCTGCACTTTTTCTGATCTCCAATTTTAAGTGCCCAATGAGCAAGTCAAAAAGGAAATATTAAGGTTTTCTGGCTGTGACTGTGAAATCAAATCAACCTTAAGCGACAAATCAGTTTTATCAGTGAAACTTGTTAAATGCAACAACTACTTTTTAATTTAAATTTTTTCTTTCATTTAGGTTCATTCTTTCAAGAATTCTGAAAGGGTTTTGCAGAAAGTCTAAAAAAACCTCCCATCTCTCTATATAAAAACGTATCTCCAGAGAAAATTCTCTCAAAATACAGAAAAGAGCCATATAATTTGGAACCTGTGGGTTTAACTTCAAAAAGGCATGACAACCATTTTGCAAGCTTGAAGGCGTTTTAGAACCGCTGTAAACAAAAAACCACCAAGATATTGAAAATTAAGGCTCCAAGCCCAAGTACAAACTGCCTCACTGTGTACCTATTTTCCCACACAATACCTGGTGTTGGGAAAACATCACTCCCTTTCTGTCCAGGGAACATGGCTGCAGCACGCCAGCTGCAGCAAGGCATGAAAAAGCTGGAGTTTGACTGTAGGCTCTTACAGTGAAACGGGTGAGAGAGCTGAATCCCTGAGAAAATCGTCATTTATTCTTGTATTTTCTATTTGTTTGCCTATTTTACCTTTCCTGGGTGTTTTTTGGTTTCCAGGGAATCAGATCCATCATCCAGCCTCATACACAACCAGGAAAATAGTGCAGGATAGACACAGGAGGCAGAAGTTGCTGGTGATGGTCAGAAATTGCATGAGGTATCTAAAGCATCCTCCAGCTCATTGAGGGCTAGGTAATACTTTTAGTCCGCCTGGTGACCACAGCCTGCTACAGCTAAATGGTTATACCTATATACCTGAATGTCTGCAACCACTTTTTTTCTGCTGAATTGTTCCTAACCTACACCAAAGCAATGTGAATGCAGCCAGTCTGCAGAACTCTGCTGCTTGACTGCTGCTTTGACTTGCTTTGCGCAGCTGTGAATACAAGGTAGAAGGCAGCAAACAATTACAAGCAGAGTACCTAAGGATGCTATAAACAGCATCTGTGAGGTTAATTTAAATTTAGTTTATGTTTCTCAAGAGTCGTTAATGATAGATTACTTTGCATTCTTAGAAATGGGGGTGGGGGTGCAGGGGGAGAGTATCCATGAAAATTGACACTGTTATCAAAACAACAAAAGAAATCCCTGGAGGCCATTTAGATGCTGTTAAAACCAGATTTTCAAAATAACCTTAATGGTATTCTTCCCTGTTAGTGTATTAAAGCATGTATACAAAGGTAACAGCAATAATAATAGAAGACACAAAAGTTGCATGCAAGCGATGTGCTGCACATTCTTCTTGCTCTTCTCCCTCTTCCTTTGCTTCTTATATATGTATGCTGCTCTGATGTGCCTCTTTTCAAAGGAATAATTGCAGACAACAGATTTCACTCTGCTTTATTGGCAGCTTAAGGCATTCAAGCACTGCAAGGATTAAGTCTTATATCTTGAGGGACACCTTTCTGTTTCATGTGCTTGGGAAAGCTTGTGGTTATCAGAAATGTATGGGCAGGTGTGTGACTGCCTTAAATGTGAAAGATGTTTCGGAATGACTCTGTGTTTACCTTTTCACCTTCAGACTTACACTTAAGTTACCCTGAAAACCTTTTTCCCCCAGATACTCTCGGTGCAAGGTTCTTTAGACGTCACCTTAACCCATCATCTCTTCCCCGTGCTCTGCTCCTTGGACACAGTGCTGCCTATCACTGCAGAACATAATGGACAAAGGCTTCTTATTCGTATTCTGTTAAAAATGCATTTTCCAATTACATAAGTATATAACATTTTCTAAACAAATAGTCTTATTTTGTATAGAATGGCAGCTTTTTAATAGGATGCCCCAATTGACAATTACCATACAATTCCTAAGGCCAAGAATCACAAATGTCATTAATCTCTTAATGAAAACATCTGATCTCCTCCATGCTTCACTGTAGAAATCCCTGTCTTTTTTCTTTTCTACTTTTTACTAAGTGCAGGTAGCTGATTGTTTTGGACTAATGGAAACAATTAAATCAAAGTCCTTGGGACTTTCTACAGCTGTACTTAATAGAGAAAGGCAGAGCCCTTCCTGCTGGTTAAATTAGTTGCTGCAATGCACGGCTATTTTTTTGTGTGAAAGTGAGGTTTTGAAATCTTAAAAAAAAATTTATGGACTTGGCAGAAGAAAAATACTCGCTTATAAATCAGCACAAATGCAGTGCCCTGTATTTACTTTTGCGGTCTGTATCTAAATTTCTATTTTGATTCAGGGACTTACCCTGATAGATTAATCTATGTTTAGTGAGAGAAGAAATTCATGCTACCTGTTTCAACAGTGAATTTGCATTAAATAGGATGGGTAAGAGGAAAGCTGAATACCGCATTTGCACATTAAAAGCTGATCATTAATCCTATATTTTAACTCTACAACTGTCAGGAGCTATTATTTCCCAAAGAGCCTGACAGTTCAAGGGATAAACTGGAGTGGGTCCCATTATAAAGGTCTATGAATAGATGTCAGAATAGTTTGCGCATCAAACCCCAAAGGCTATTAGATGTGATGCTTTAAGAATCAATTTGTATCTAAATTAAAATGAAGGGATGTGAATCCTCAGACACATTTTAATAAAGCAGAAAACTTAACATATAGAGAGGCATTTAAAATAAAAATTAGACAGATGTAAAGATTAAAAAAAATATGTATTATTAAGCATAAAATAACCCGCAACATTGATTTTCAGCCTAGTGCTTGAAAAACTGTGCCACAGCAACAAGATCAAATAAGGAGAGGTGCTGAAATGCTGCTTTCAAAATTATGTTTTCAAGTGACTCTAGAGTAGATCAATAAGAGAGCTGATAGCTTACGAGCTTCTGAGACAAGTCAACAAATGCAAGGCAAGAAAAGAGGACCAAAGAGCTGTCTTTGTACAAAAAAATTAGTTTCCAACAGGACATCCTGCTGAGTTTTATCTGAGTTCATTAGGCTTGAAGACTGAGATCTGCTAATTCCACATGAAAAGTTCCAGACATTTGCAAAACCAAATCAAATGCGATGCTGTATTTAAGCTTGTTAAGAAGTTGAAGTTAACACTAAAACCTGCTTAAATAGGCTCTCAGGAAATAACGCTGCACAAGCTCTACCGTACTTACCCTTTCAGAAAACCATAAGAAATCATGTAAGCTCTGTGCAGTTCGTGTGAAGCTTTTAGAGCACCACACTCAATTGGCCCTCCAAAAAAACAAACGTTGGGAGAAGAACATGATCCCACAGTATGTTACTTTGGTTTTCTCCCAAGAGGTCTCAAATGAAGTCAGGGAATCAGGCCCAAAGCATACAATTATAAGGGCAGGAGTACAAAATGACTGACAGCCTCACTGTACTGGGAACAACTTTGTTTGTTCTCTCTCATTTATTTCCACAATTTCTTGCTCATAGGTAGTTTATACCCTGAAGTCCTTGAAACAAGATGTGCTTTAAAAATTATACATCTTCTCCTGTGCTCTGAAAGTTAATTGTTGTTTGTTATTCAAAGTAGACTACTGAAATTAGATCTCATAGAAATGAAATGGTTCATTTCCATAGCTGAAAATGGAGCTCCTTGCATACTGAAGCTGTAAGAGGTGAAGACAAAGAGAAGTTTATTGTAGACAGTTCCCCCTGGTTGTTCTGTTAAAAGCCTGCTGAGACATGAATGAAAACTCCAGAAAGCCCCTTACTCTGTACTTGACTGATATCACAGATTTTAATATCCATGGGAGGATAGCTGAAATTTCTATGCTGTGGGTTGTCCATAATGTCTAGTAAGTTATTGTCTCCAATAACTTCAAATAACCTATTCCTGCCTTTTTTATATCACTAAATACAATTAACTATTAATCCCTTGTCCACCATTATTTTATTATTTTGAACTGGAGGCGAGCTACTTATAGACCTGAGGATGTGTGAATGTATAAATTAAAGGAACTAGGCTCTTTACTGTGTTCTTAAGTCATGTAGACAAATTAACGTAGAAAGTTCCAATAGTGAGGATTACAATACTCAGTCTGTTCACTTGGCCCCTTGTAAGTGTGCTTTATGGTATCATCTTTAATTGCACAGCCACATAATAACTTTATTCAAATGCTCCTCTCAAAAAGAAATAATTAAATTTTTCATGAGCTTTTCTGTGCTGACCAGTTCTGCAGTATTTGAATGCTTCATGAACATAAATTAATTTATCTCACCCTTGGCAGTTGCTGTTGGAACTCATCCCAAAGTTACTTCTTTGAGTTCGTGGTATAGTGAAATTTTGGCTTTGCCCATGTAATCTACCCTAGAATAATATATTTGAGCATGGAATAGTGGGACACTGCAGTCTATAACTGAGGACGTGGCATATGTGGTTCAGTCGGCGCTACCAGCTGTGAGAAACCTGAGCATCCTCAGTTACAGCAGAATCTTAGAATATAGCAACTCCAATTGAAGAGGTAGTGATGGAGCATGTGCAAACTGTGATTTTTCACAGACTTATAACACAGCCAAATGTGTAACGAGAATAGCAAAAAGCAAAGCTGTAGCATAGGGAGACTTCAGATTTTTCAGACTCTGGCTTCAAATTGTGAAGGTGCTAGAACAATTCCCAGAGAAAATCCAGACTGTTTATTGGTAAGCAAAACAACTTGCTTTCTGTTTCAGAAACAGCTAAACAGTTTTGGCTGAAATTGCCATTAGCATTTGGGCCTAAATTAGATGCTGCACAAAACGACAGCAGAAATGGCTAAATGATAAAATTCAGCTGTCTGTGAAGACAGGCTTATAAAGGTAGAGCATGAGGCAATCGTTTCTTTTCACAGGGCACCTACACAAATGTGCAATAGTCTCATTACACTCAATGCCGTGCGTTTGATATGATGCGTGTGTGTGTGTATTTGCACGCAGTTGGAAATGTGCTTGTGCAAATATACACAGAGAGATCAAATGTTTTGTCATGTTCAAGATTAGCACCTATAGATAGCCACTGTGTGTAATTCGGGATCAGTTATGCAAGCCTTCTGCTCGTGAGCCACTCAGCAACAACGCTAACTCTGACTGCAGTCAGAACAGGACGGTCAGGATCATAATCTTATTAAAGGAGAATAGATGCAGAAATCATGTCCTACTTTTGTTAAATGCAGCACTGGTAGGTTACATGGCTCGCACACGGTTTGAAAGGCTCCTTGTGTGTCTGGCTTGCAAAAACGATTTGTTTCATTTGCAAAATTCTAAATTTTACCATTAAAAGAATTTTCTCCCTCAGGCCAGGTATATATTAAATATATAATATTTAATTTAATATTTAACATTAAAACATATTTTTATATATATAACATCCCGGTGTATATATTAAAAAAGAAGGCTTGGGTTCACCATCTGTAAGAAGTTCTTGTTGTCTTTTATTGCAGAGAGCCAAGTGTAATCACCACAAGAGGAAACAATCCAGTTCAGCAGCAGCCTCGGCAGGAAAGCTGACTGCCAGGTGCATGAAGTGTAAGGATATCTGTGCTGGCTATGTACGCACCAAGGGTTTGATTTGCATTAAAACAGTGCTGAGTTGGAGGGAAAAGAATGGAAGAGAGGACAGGTAGGCACCTACCCTACCATCTCTCTGCCTGCTGAAAAGGTTTGGGTTTCATGGCAGAAACACAAATACAGAGTGAAGATAAATAATTAAAGACTGGCATAATGGACCAAAGTAATTTCTTGTTATTGGGAGAGTATTTTCTCTGTGTGTGTGTGTGTGTATGCGTGCAAAAGATGATCATTTTGAAAAATTTAAATGTGTTAAAGCATTCTAGTATTTCTTCCAGTATTGGCAGAACTTGGGAAAAAAAAATTACCCAACACCGCTGAGCACATGGGCTTATCTGCAACCTAATACTGTTATTGTAAGGGTTTGTACAGCTCACTTCCTGCCTTTAGGCTTACACACCAGGATATTTAAATTACAAAGACAATGAGGAAATGAGGCAAAATGCTCTTGATATTAAAAAATTTCTAGTTGTTCTAATTCCCCATTTGAGTGTGTTGCAGAAGTGAGTTGCAGAATTTATCAGTAAACACAAGGTAATTCCTGGAAATAAACTGCAGGCAAACTGAAGGCAGCAAGGCAGGTTCAGGGTTTATCAGCTGTCCCACTATGCTGTGAAAAGCATGGAACTTATGAGTATAATGGCAGCTACTACCCTTTACTGCTGTTGACTGTCTGTCTCTGTTTCCATTGTTAACTTGGTCTTCAGGGTTTAATATCTCACTTGTATCAAATTGCATCAGGTCAAAACTTGGCTCACAGGTGTGTCTGGATGGTACTCTTTAAAAAAAAAAATCATCAACCAGAGATGGTATGAGGACTTTTTTTTTTTTAACTATTTTATTGATATTGATATTTTTTCTTATTCACTTCCCAAATCTGAACACAAAAATCCACTTAACTTTTCACTGAAAAATCCTCTAAATATAATTCAATTGGTCCATTGAATCTTTTTGTTAATATTCAGTTTGTGTTGAGGGAGATATTTTTATCTTAGAGGTCTTTATCTGAGTGGGCTCTTCCTCCTTATGCTTTCCTGATCTACTGTCTTGGAGCACTGCAAGAAAACCTGCACTGGGTGTGCAGGACCGTATTTTTTTTTCTCTGCTGCACATTTGGGACAGAGTCTCTGTTCTATTCAAAGTATATTAACTCTCTTTCAAGCTGGGTGGCAGACTCTGATTACGCAGCCAAGTCAAAGAAGGTGCAAAACTGCTTTCGGCAGAGATTGCTGAATGGATATAACCCTTGCCATGTGAGGTACAAATGCCAAAACAAAATTCCAAGCACAGGTATCAAGCATTACATGTGGCATGGTTTGCTCTGCCAGGGTCAGCAAAGATCTCAGAGTATTTCATTACAGCAGTAGTGAGTGCAACTCTCTGAAAGTACTGGCCCATTTTGTGAATACACGAAAATGGGGCTCAGGGAGAAGAGAAACTGGCTTATGCAGTGAGTGGAGTGTCCTCCCCAAACCCAGTATATATGGCTGCAATGGGGATCAGACCCAGCATGGTGCTTTGGGAGCAGGGCAGAGATGCGTTATTCCTGCATCCCCTGCTGCGGCAGCTTCCGTGATACCCAGGGAGAGGGGACCATGGCACACATCACCCTGCTGAGAGGGAGGTGCAGATACAGCCACAGGCAGCCAGTAATTGCCTGGGATTGAGATCAGCCACATCAGCTCTGCTCAGTGATGTAGTCCTTCCCCTCTCCTCACTTACCTGTGCTGCATGGGGTGAAGAGAGGATGAGTCCTACCAATCCTTGGTAAGGACTAAGCATCCACTCATGAGCAGTTTGAGTGAAATTCAACTTGGATTAATAGCTGGAGCTCTAAACCCGTTTTGCATTAGTGATGAAAAATGGCGTTAGTAGATGGATGAATGTAACTCATTCATGGGTTTATGGGCCCTAAGGTCAGGGAGTGAAGGACTCTGCAATAGCTTTGATGGTTACATTTTTCCTTTCATATCTCTGATTAAGTTTAAGTGTAAAACTCATGGAATTTCCCATTAACTGTACATCTGAGGAAGCTGCTGAATGCACTTATCCAAGTCCAGATAAGAAATTTAAGTTATACAAACTAGTCACACATCCCCTTGCTTTTGATAGAGCAGAAGAAGGACAGAAGGATTGTATGTGTGCTAAATAAATGACATTAGATGAAGTAATGCCTTTTTTGGACATTTTCCACTTTCCATTTGGAAGTCAGGAGCATCTGGAAAACCACATTTTTTTGAAATATGGTGGGAAATGATTAAATAAGAATGTTTCTGTCAGTCTCTTGCGTGCAAATCATGCAGGGTCTGGAAATTACCAGTGAACTTTGGAGAGAATTTTACCCTTAATATGGACTAAACACATTTGGTAGTCAAGGAGAAAACACTTGGCTACCAACCAAGCAAATACTTCCTTTTAAAAATGTTCTAGTGAGCAAGTGAAAAATGAGGTCATTCATGCAAATATCCCACTCACCAGCACTTTTTAAATAACCAGATTATGGATACTACGCCTGCCCTACAGCAGAATGGTATGAACTTAGTAGAAAACTTTTGAACATAAACTTAATGTAGTTATATATTCCTTGCAGAAGCACTTGTGAATGAAGTCAGGAGTGTGCAGAGTTAGTGTTAATGCTTTGCCAAGTAGGATTCTCAAAAAAAAAAAAAAAGCAAAGGTGGGAACACAGGAGGCTCCAGGAACAGATGTAGAGCCAGGCAGTGGGTAGGCAAAACCCCCAGCTTTGTCCCAGATCCCACAGCAGAGCTCCTGGCTGTGACCTCAACAGCCACCCCTCTTTAGTTCCTGCAGCTTAGGGCAGCAGTTCATGTTCAGCTGTTCACACCAGCTTCCAGTTTCTGGCCTCTCACAGACTTGGCACTGGAACCACCACGACATTCATTGGGGTTACAAGGCAGGAGAGCACTTGCAGAGGGCTCCTGACCCTCTTCACAGCCCATTGACCCCTTCTGCCCACTCATGGCATCTCTCCTGTGGACTACAGATGTATATGCTTGTGTTGTGTCAGTTCTACCTGCTGGAGCCTTCACGGAGTTAAGCACCAAATGGTGAACTCAACTCTCTTCAATTCTGTAACACAAGTAAACAAGCAAACCAAGACACACTTTAGCCTTAGTGACTGACACCAAACGGAGCTGACAGCACACACTCAAAAGCATCCTTCTTCTCTGGAGAGACAAAACATTGGCTGGGACAATACTAACAGCATCATTCTGTGAGCATTTTTGGCAGTGTTGTTACCACAGTTATTTTGCAATCTATTATTTTTATTACCCCAACTTCCATCAAAATAAATAGGATCCTGGACTCCTCAGATGATAGAGGGATTTGGCATGAAATGTTCTTATGTCTTAGGGAAAAATATGTGGAATTATACACTGCAACATACTTCATAGCAATAAAAGTATGACTAGTGGTATATCTTGCATTGCAAGAACATTGTCACACTAGTGATGTGAAATTCAGATCTATTGCATTTGACTTTATAAAGCATAACCCTTTTATTATATAAAGCCCCTAGGAGCAAACAGGATGTTTGCACCATTGATACTAATGGGATCCTTTGCAATAAAAACAGTTCTTGGGAATCTTTTGAACAGCAGAAGGAATCTAAGAGTTGCTGGCGTATGTGATAACTGCTTTATTGAGTGAGTACATCTCTGCTTTTGTCAGAGAAGCAAATGAAAATGTAAATAGAAAGAAAAAAAAGCAGATAAGGTATTGCTCCACAAGAACATTCAAAACAAAGAAGTATCTTCCAAATAGCCTGTTCTCTTCAGGAAGCTAGATAAGTGTTTTAGAATAAAAGTGCTGCTTATTCCTGAATGAGGCACCCACATAGGGAGCTGCTTTGGTTTGGTTATTCTGCAAACAATTCCAATAGCAAAAGCTCTGCCAGCCGGCTTCCTTGGAGAGGAGGGGGGAGGAGGTCTTCACTACATTAGGAGCCTTTTGTTGGTCTGATATGGCTATATTCCCCATCACACTGGTGTTCAGCAGGGTTTCCAGGATAAAACAGAAATCCAAATAGAAATCCAAGTACCCCTTTCTGTCTACTTGAAAGTTTGTTCTGATTTGAACAGAATTTGTGTACTTACCAGACAATTGAATAGTGTAGTTTAACACTCAGCCTTTTCTGCGCTCGTTTTAAAACACAGAGGGGGGAAAGCAAAGGGGATTATACTGTAGGAAACAGAGAAGCAAAAGTGCACTGCATATGACTAAAATATCTTCAAATCCTCACCACAGAAGTTTCTCAAAACCTTGCCGTCTCTAAGTAAGGTCTTTGTTG
This sequence comes from Cettia cetti, assembly GCA_013401135.1. Lineage (NCBI taxonomy): Eukaryota > Metazoa > Chordata > Aves > Passeriformes > Sylviidae > Cettia > Cettia cetti. The sequence goes on from VZUI01040951.1 coordinate 71,835, forward strand.
ACATGAGTGCCTTGCTTGTTACTGAATGCTCTCAGTTTATTAGCTTTGGAGTTTAATGGGGAAAAAAAAGCAAATGCCTCACAAAATCTGTAGCGGACCAACTCCCCTAACTCACTTCTGTCTTTCAAACGCTATGAAAGCAACAAATGAGAAGCTGCCTGCAACTTGTTGTTTTAAGTCAGGATAATTTTATGCTGATAATTTTATGCTAATGATCTTGAGTGTTTGTTTCAGCCTCTTTCTCTCACTAGAAGAAATTCAGTTGGTTGATTTGTGGGTCCAAATGTGATAAAAGGAATCATGAATTTTGTGTGATTTATGGGGAAATTAGAAAAATAGCCAATTTGGCATAAAATTGTGTAGGGAAGAAAAATGGTCTATCATCAATGAAAGAAATCATGGGAAGTTTTTGGAAGAATTCCTGTTCTCAAAATAATTTTCCCCAAAATTCTGTGTATTTATTATGAGTTGTACTGTTGCAAACTACTGCAGCGTCAGATGTAATCATTGTACTTTTAATAATTTTTAATTTATGCCAGTTCAGGAATACAGGCTGGCATACACAGTTTCAGGAGCAGCAGACGCACAGCAACATCTTAGCTACCCACCCCAATCTAGTATTTCCTGATTTTACTCTAGGATGTGGGCAGTAGTATGCTAAAACTAGGCTAATGACACACCTTTCTTATTTGAATGAGATCCAGAAGGTAGAAAAAAGGTTTGGGAGCTTCTGAATGCCAAGTTTTTGTCTGCCTCACTGAAAGGTTAGAAGGCTCTGGCAAACTTTTACTTCAGCCTGTGAATGGATCTGTGTGGATGGACCTCGGTGTAAGTTGCAGCATCTGCAGAGAGGCAATAGACTCTGGGGTTTAGACTCAAAAGCATCTCTATTTCTCATCTGCAAGTTCCTGTGTGCTTTCAGCCAAGTAAATATCTGATGCTGGTTAACTTTTACTGTTTCTTCTGCTGCTCGTCATTGCAGATCCACATCCGAGTGCTTATGGCATATTATCTTACAGCCAACCAACTAACTTCCTCTCAAACATGTTACTTCTACTCTGTTGCTTGTGATATTGATGGCTATTTTGACCTTTGCAGGTCTCTAATTACTGAAGCCTTAAAATAGTACATGCCAGGTAAAATATTCTCTTTTTGAAGTTCCTTTTTCCTCGCATGCCTGAGCTGAAAGACCATATAAACTAAGATTATTCAACCACTGTAGACCACTGCACAGAATGTCAAGGGAAATTTTGTTAGCGAGGACAAGTGACTGTTTTGTTCCACTTTTACTTTTGAGGTATTTTCTACTCAGCAGAAGATAGTACAATGATGTATTTGCCATGCCGTTCCATAAATCATTTAAATTCTTCTCCTTGCTAAACTCCAGAAATGAACATTTGCAAAACTATTTTTTTTTTCTGCAGTCCTTTATTTAAAGTTTGTGTAACAGCTCCAGATAACACCTTGCTTAGAGCTGGCAACCGATTTCCCCAGTTTTACCAAGCGGCGCATTCGCTGTAACATCACCGGTCATTTTTAGCTATAGTACGTCTTTGTCTGGTCCAGTTAGAAAAGCGCACAAGCACTCCAGTACTATCAGTTATGCTTGGAAGAACATAAGAAGGGGGAGGGGGAGGGGAGGGGAGGGGAGAGGAGAGGAGAGGAGGCGACACAAACTCAGAAATATCCCGTTTTTCTGCTTTGGGAGAGCACAGCCCGCTAACAGCCAGGTCCAGCCTGCCAGAAAATCAGTGTACTGCAATATTACTATCAGTAGACAGAATGGAAAATCCTAAGCCACAGAAATATGCCCTCCCAATGATCTCTGTCTCAAAAAAAAAAAAAAATCTTAAAAGTCGCATCCTTATTGAATTTGTCTTCCTTGAAATTAATTTTACTTTGTGGCCTAGTTATTTTTTATTTTTGAACCTATTATGGGCCACATCTGTGAAAGTCTGATCAATTATTCTGAAACCAGCTGCTGCTGAGATTCTTTCAGTTAAGCTGAAATTAAGAACAGGTTTGTGGGCTCCCTACCTGCTGTGAAGCCGTGATGTAGTTTATAAAATTACATATGAGTGAGAAAATCTGACTGCCAGGGCTGGAAAAGTTGGTACATTTAGCATGAACCTAAAATAGCCATGTATGCTGAGGCTGTACTTATTTGCAATATTAACTTTTTCTGCTCTCTTCCTCAGTGTCATTGTAAAAGCAATATTGGATAATTCAGTTTAAAAAATGTGGGTTTGAGAGGATCAAAGCACAAAAAATCAAAATCAGGCTATATCCTAGCAACTGTGTTGGCTGTAGGGGCAAATATGAAAGACATTAGAGTTAAAAATGTTGATTCTTCAAGAAAGGTCTCCAGATTATTTCTGCCATAAGGAAAAGCTCATTACATGCCATAAATGAGATGACGGAAACAAATACCAGTCATATTTTATCATTGATGCAATTACATTGATAGCAAGGGGACAACTTGTATGAGTAGAAAGTAAAGAAGTTATGGCCACATCCTGACACCTGATACAATTTGTCAACAGATATGACCAAGTTACACATTAATAGACGTGTCAGACAGATCATGAAATATGTGCACCCCTCCAAATGGAAAAATATTTTCAAATCTGTTCACTAAATTTATGCCTGACTAAATTAACAGAGTGCAAGAGCTTGACCTCAATCCATGCAGACTCAGAGTATGCTGGTGTGCAAAACTTTGATGGGTGGGGGTGTGCTTTCGTAGTACAAACTCTGGAAGCAGCCTGACACCGCCCAGCTACTGAGGCATGATTAGAGAGGAGAGAAAGATTGTTGTGGCGCACATCAGAAGTCAATGTATTTAATCCAAGTATATAAGCTTGTTATTAATTGAAGCCATTTTGTTTCAGAGTGAAATTTGTGCCACCCACAGAAACTCTGGAAGCACACCAGTGTTAGAATGGTGCATTTTAACTGGAGTCAGAAATGTGAGTTGCTTTTTTAAAAGCATGACTGGGAATGCTTCTGTGTGGTGATCTGCAGACATAGGTAAGTATTAGAGCTGCCTGTGCCTTCCAGTTGGTAACTTCTGCAAACGTTTTTTGTATCTCCAGATACACCAAGAAGTCTGATTTAGAACTTAAAGAGTTAAAGATTATTTGTCATCATTTGTGTGCTTTTTTTTCTGACCAAGCATAGTTTGAGAGCAAAATCTCTGTTGTTAAGAGGGATTAATTTAAATAGAATTTCAGGTAGATTTGTAATAACTGAAAATATGAATTGGTGCAAAACCTAACTCTGAGCAAGCACACAGAAAAAGAGACTCACTCCCCTAGATTACATTTCACAGACTGTATTTGTGTATGTGACATGTACACACACACATATGCACACACATATATATGAAATGTAATACAAACTTTGCTTGTTTGCCTGTCTTGACGTATTTATCTTTGTTTTCAGCCTTGCTTTTACAGAGATGGCCTTTTTCCTCACTACCACAGTGTTTCTCAGGAACCTTTTCTTATCTAAACTTCCACCAATCACTCCTATGGCTAAGTTATGCAGACAAGTCATCGCACAGAATTTCATCAAACTTCCATTTTCCCTAACTTGAGAAAGCCTGGTCCCAAACGCTGAACAAATAATTTATTAGACCATAGCAAAAGTAAATAAATGCTTTCCTGCTCCAAGTATTTCATTAGCCAGAATTATTATACATGCAAGTCTATAAATAGTAAAACACGTATTGAACCATTAATATCGCTGACATTCTCATACAAAATACTGTAATTTAAAGAATTTGAAACTGGAGGACATCTCCTGGAGAATTACTGGGAAAGAGAAAATGAGTAAACTGTCTGCAAAAAAATTAGTCGCCCATGGAAATGGTACATTACTAATGAATTGAAAATTAAGGACATAATCTCTTCCTGAAATTTCTCATGACGTCGATGATATTATGCAAATATATCCTGCATATCTTTTGAATCTATAAATTCTTACTCTTTCAGGTTTGCTTTTAAAACCTAGAAGTGCTGGGCTCAGCAGAAGAAATGTGAGAAAATCTGCTATTTAAAATTACATGGACAGAGGAACTCTGCTGGTGACTTTCCGTGAAATTAATATACCGCTTGATTGTTTTTAAGGTCTCTGCATCTTCTGAATTTTTAATTGCCTTTCCATTAAAGTGGAATACCCCTCGTGTACTAAGCTTGAGATGGGCTCTCCAGTCCTTTCATCCCTGTAGCCTCCTATTTTCTTACAGGAACAAGGAGTATAAGACTGGGCCCTATGGAAGCAAATATGGAAAATATCAAGCATTTTAAGCATTAGTCTGTCAAGTAATAGAGCAAGCACTGTATTGTATATTCTCATGTTTTACTGTGTAAGGAAAGGAATCTGTACAGACTCCGAGAGAAAAGGAGTAGGTCATAAAAATCACATTTTTAGGTAGAGGAGTTGAGAAGTCTCATGCACCTTTCATTGCTCTGACTAGTCAATTTTCGCCATATGGAAATTGTTAGCTTAATACTGTAGTTCTAAATACTGCCCAGGAATGCTGATTTATAATGGATTTCTTACTCTTTGTGTAAAGAAATGCTAAAGTACTATATAAACTGTGATTAGAGAATCTACACACTTGTGTTATAGGCGTGTGCCTGGGATGGATTCTTCAGGCTCAGGAAGGTGACATCTGCTCTGGTCCACTCACAGGTAGATTTGGCACCAGTAAATTCAGAATTCCCACAAAATGCTGCACTTCTGGAGCACTGGGAACCCAATTTCGCCTGCAATTGAAAAAGTGTGTAGGAAAGATGCTGATGCATAAGGGACAAAATCCAGACATTCCAGATGCGTTATTTACTATTGAGGCACTTAAAGACACCCCCCATTAATGTAACGAAGGCTCTTTTGAAGAATAGGACACGTGCGTTTTTTAAAGTGCGTCCTCTCTATATTTTGACCAGCTGCTATGCGCGTCTAGTTTTTTTTTTCTTTTTCCTGTAAATTAGAATTAAATTTGATTGTCCCAAATACATCCCACTCAGGCATTCATGCTGAAAGCAGCAACAATTGGCAATGACCTTTAACACGCCTGCTATACAAATTAGTGCAGATCATTAATCACACATAGTTTACATTTTATGATTCGTGTATCCTTCATTACCAACTTTCTCCTCTCGCTCGCTGCCCCCCACCCCCACCCCTTCCCTTTATTCTGAGGGTTGTTGTAATAAGCACTGGAAAGGGCAGGATTTAAAGCCTCCCCCCGCCCCAATTTTGTTTTCTTCTCGTTGCCGGAACGGTTCGCGTCCCAAGTGCAAGAGGGAGGGAGCGTGGCGCGGGGCCGGTGCGCCCAGGAAGGGCCGGGCCGGGGGCGGGGGGCGACTCCGGCGGTGAGCTCAGAGCTGGGGTGCCCGGGGGCAATGGGGTTCTGCCGGCCCGGGGCGTCAACACCGTCCCTCCGTCAAAAGTGCTCCGTGTCAATTGTACGTCATCGCACGTTACGAGACAAAGAAAGAAAGAAAGAAAGAAAAAAAAAAAAAAAGGCTCCATCCACACCCTTGGATGTCTAGTACCGAGCGTTAAATTAGGCTTCCCAGCCATAGACTAAACACACTCCCCTCGCCTGTGGCTCACACAGATTTGGCGTGATTAAACCGGGCTTCGCAAACAGGCAGGAAAACAAGAATTGAACTTTTCAGTTGTTGTTGGGGGGGGGGGGGGGGGGGTTTTTTGGGAGGCTTTTTTGTTGCTTGTTTTCTTATTTTTTTTCCTTTCTATAGCCATATGGCAGATTGATTTGTTCGGAGGTCTTTCAACTTCCCCAGCGTGGCTGTTGAACAGTATTCCTCTTTGATCTTGATTGAGGACTTTAATGTTGTTGTTTCTGCGCATTTCAATAGATCCATAAATATTTTACCAGTGGAATTCGCAACCCCCCCCCGCAAAAAAAAAAAAAAAAAAAAAGGAATAAAAAGAAAAAATAAAGTTTCTCATAGAAATGCATCTGGGGCAACTGCAGCCCGCACCTTTCGCAGCGGAGGTACGTGGGAACCGGGGCGGCGGTGGGCAGAAGCACCACTCCGCGCCCGCACAACGCGGCGCCCGCTTTCCTCCCCCCCACCCCGCACTCCCGCAGCTCCCGGTGACGGCGGCACCCGCGCCCCAACTTTGCCCCGCGCAGACAATGCTCCCCTGCGTGTGCGTGCGGGCTCGGCACCGGCCACACCAGCGCGGCCGCCGGGGGACGCGCGGCGGCGGCGGGGAGCCCCGGCTCTCCCCAGGTAAGGGCACTGCTCCGGGGCCGCCTCCCGGGGAAGCTGTTGCGGGCTTCACGCTACGAGCTGGGTTTTTACTCTCATCTCGCTGTGTTTGTTCTCCCTCCTGCCCCCACCCCCGCCGCGCCCCTTCTGCCCGCTCAGGTGCACTTTTCCCCAGAACCTCTTTCCTCCCTAGAGCAGTGTCTTGTGCTCCTGTAGCGTTCGATGTTTTCTTTCCGCGTGGAAAGTTGCGAGCGGTCCCAGGGCGCAAGGACCGGCCGAGGGTTGGGTGCCCGGCGGGCTTTTGTCCGGCCCGGGTGCCGCGGCGGCGGGGCTCGGCCCGGCTCTGCCCTGCCCGGCAGGCTCCGCAGCGACCCCGTCAATAGCGGGGATTAATAACTGCGGCGGGGGATGGTCCAGGCGTCTCGCTGAAGCGCAAGCAAATCCTTTTATGCGCGGAGCAGCAGAGGCTCGCAAAACTTTCAAAGTGCGCTCAGGAGGGAGCAGCCCGAAAGCCAGCGGGCACGGGCACCTGCCGCGTTTCACGTGGAGGTGGGGACTGGCTGTGCGGGTCCCGTCGGGCGCCCCGGCGGTGTCCTCGCCATGGAACCCCCGGCGGGCTCCTGCACCTCCTGCCGCTGCGCCTCCGCCTCTTCCAACCCCCCGGCCTCGCTGCCCTCCGAGCCCCCGCGGCCCTTGCGATGGGAAAGAGACAAAGAAGGGGCCGGGGCTGCCGCCTTCCCCAAAGCACAGCTGTACGCGTTCTCTCCTTATTTCGGGACGGAAGGGAAAATGCCCCCCGCCGCCCCCATCACCCCGCCCGATAGTGGCAAGATCCCACTGCCCCTTGCTGAAAGAACCGTGCCATGAGCTTTGTTTTTAGGGTGGAGCCAGCTTCAGACTGGGCATCCCAGTGGTTTTTGGGGCGTTGTTTATCATGGTGGGGAAACGCCTGCCTGCCTCACAAAGACCCCTGGCTGGGGCAGGAGACACATGGTCGGTGGTCCTCTCACAGCTTTCCCAAGCACTGGAGTGTGATCTGCTCTGCTGGGTCTCTCAGGCTCAGCTGAGGAGGAGATCCCTTACAGCATGTCCCAAACACTCTGGTCACTTTCAGATTCAAGTTTTCATCTTGCTGTCACCAAGCATAGGGTCGCTTATGGGTGTACTGCTTTTAGTTCTTGTTTTCTTTCGTAGGAAAAAGACTTTGCTGTGCACTTGATGTAATTTTTCAGGATTTTATGTGCCAGGGGACAGACAAGTCAGTCAAGTGTCATGCAACCTTCCAACAGAAACAAGTCTAGGAAAAATGATGCCTGTTTTCTTCGTCCTTGCTTCCTGTTTGAGAATTAGATGTCACTTAATGAAAGTGTTTTAGATGAAAACCTCCCATGTTTCTTGGGGCTCAGTGCTGAGCACCTGAGGAGGAAGACTGGATTGCTGTTACTGGGAATTTCTTTCTCTTAAGTGCGTGTGAGGATTGTATTTACCATTGCAAGGTAGGTGTTCTAGTCTTACTGAATTTATTAGCTGATTAGCATTAGAGAAACAAGTATACATATTGAAATTATTCTGGTCTCTTAAATTGCTAACGAATGCAATTATACTTTGAGGGAGTTACAAATGCCTTCTCTGCACCCCTGCAACACACCTTTGTTCACCATAAAATAACTTCTTTGTTTTGTGTGTGTCTTTATTTCCTACAATGTAGCTGAAATTTCTTTTAGTTGGGGACTTGGTAAGAAAATTTCTTAATGGTGGCTTTTGTTTTCCTGATGCAGGCAGCACCGCCTGAGGAGCTCAGCTCACCCAGTCGATGTGAAGGCAAGGCAAAGCAAGGTGCAGCAGATGAAGGGGAGGTAGCGAGGTCAGCTGGTGGAGACGGCAGTGTTGCTTTGAGCTACCCCAGCCTCTGCCTTCATGCCTATGGCATCGAGAACATGACAACATTTCCGAATGGCTGTGGAAATGGCACCACCGTTACTTGTATAGTTATGGATAATAAAGAGCCCCAAAGCCAGACTACCTGTGCCAGTCATAATGGGGGACACAAGACCAGCAACAGTCTTGAGGAGGAATGTCAAGAGGATAAGCTCAGCCCTTCCAAAATCATGCGCTTTTTCACCGCCCCTCGGAAACGGGCAAATTCCAGCTCTGACAGGCCTCGTTCCCTGGTTTTGATGGGCAACTCATCCACGTGGAATGCCTTTTCTTCTATCAGAAAGATGGGATCTTTCAAGAAGTTGAAATCTTCAGCTCAACAAGGAATTCAAACAAGGGAATGCTCAGACATCTTAAATGACAACAGCATAGGCAAACATGGTTCAAATGGAGCAGTGGTGCGCGTTCAGACTAACAGGTATTCCTATTCGGGGCCTCTGCATGATTTCCAGAATGCAGTGGATGGTTTAGCTTCTGACTGCTCTGATGTGGAGGAGAGCGATGAGTCCTTCCTGAGAAACACTCATCGCTCACGCAGCATCAGGCGGGCTTACGGTGCTGGCCGCATAAACTTGCTAGACACAGATAAAGTTCAGAGTCGCCACAACTGTGTTAGGCCAACATCACCTGTCATTGCAGAGCCAAAGATCTGTGAAATTTTGGTGAAAGACTCTGAAAACAACAGGATCATTTATTGGAGAAGCAGAAGTTCAGATAATTTGAACTTTCTGAAGAAAAGCTCATTCAAACGGAAGTCCACCTCAAACCTTGCTGATCTGAAGGTTGCAAATGAAAAACAGACGCCAGCAAGGACTGTGAGTGTTGCTTCTGCTGACTCCGACAAAAGTGGTGGAAACCCTGAGAGGAGATCGAAGCGATGGAAGAGCCCTATCAGAGCAAAGGATTTTGACCGAGTTTTGAAACTTGTCAGTAATGTCACAGATGTTGCAAGGAAGAAGGATGGCCCCAAGAACATGGCTCCTTCTCCCAGTGAGCTGTCCCAGACAACAAGGTCCAACAGCAGGCTGCACGATGACTACTCCCGCAGGGTTTCCAGCAGCACAGATCATGACAGGAAGAGATGCACCTCCTCAGTATCCAGTCCAGACTCTTCCTTCCCAGGAACACCTTGCCTGCAAAGCCCTGTGATTGCTCAGGATAAAGAGGCTGAAATGAATGTAGCTGTGGCTGAGGATAAAAGCCTCAGGACATCATCAGGTATCCCAGACTCTGATAGCTTTTCACCTACTCTGAACGACATTAGTCCATTTCCCAATGAAGTCTTTTATTCGGACTCAGATGAACCAAAATATACCCTGCACTGTGCAGATGAAGCTGAAAACCTTCACGTTCCGGTCAGGCCAACTACTCCAAAGCCTCAGAGTCCAGCTGCAGGGAAGGTCAAGTGCAGTATGAATTTCCAGTGTCCAAACCATCACAGCACATTGTCACTGAGCTCATCGGAGAGCGAGGAACGAGTTGAGGTGCCGGGACTGAAGCTGGGCAGGAATCCTGTTTGCTTCCAGGACTCAGTGCAAACTGTGTACTATGATGATGGAAATGAAGACAGTGGCATTAGCAGCCACTCTCAGCTGAGCCTCAATTTACCCTCTGGTACCGAAGAGAAAAAGGAAGAGGTAAGAAAGAAGGCAAAATCCTTCAGAAGAGATGTACATTTCCTATTGGGTTTTGTCTTTATTAATGCAAAACAATGCAAACAATGCGAAGTAATGGTTGCTGCAGCTTGTTATTGCTAAAATATGCTGACAGCAATTATTTCCTTTAAATATTCTCTTTGGATGCTAATGTACAATTATTTTTTCTTTGCACATTAATGTCAAAGGAAGTTTTGGCAGCAAAGCTATTCATGTACGTTTTCAAGGGCAGCTCATTGCACCCTGCAGATACGCCACCTTGTCATGTGGCCTTGTCAGATTTTACCAGCCTGAGCAGGGTCTGGCTGTGTTTCCTTCACAAATGAAAGGTCTTTTTTAAAGAGTCCATGTATTCTGGAGTAGTGTTGACTTACTGTAAAGCACTTGGCCTGTTGAAACCTTGCAGAACATGGTAATATTTGTAGAGCAGTGTGGCGTGAAAGACACAGTACAGAGGTTTAAGCATTCGGTTGTATCCAATGTTTTCCCTGTGCATTGATGACCATTCTGAGGGTGAACTGCTTATTCTTTTGCTTGTCAATTGCAGACAGCAGTACTTTAGTACTGGGCTAAGCTGGGCAAAGTGTGTTGCTACTGTTGTTTTGGTGAAGACACTGTTGTTTTCACTGCACCTTTCATATTCTGGGTGAATGGGTAGATGGATGTATTGCAGCACCTCTGAGGTAAAATCATGTGATAACGGTGCCCCCACCTAAAATATGGTGTGAGTTGGCACCAGAGAAGTTGCAATGATTTGGCAGCCTTGGTGAAGAGCTGTCAGAAATACTCTGCACCTGTCTGAAGCAGTGAGGCTTAGCTCAGCCCCATCTCACTCAGGCAAAAATCCATCAGGATTTTTATAAATATGCAAGTCATTCACAAAATAAAGCTGGCATATCTTTTAAGCCCCCTCAGTTTGACTAAAGTATCTTAGACCTTAGGTATGAGATAGGCAAGGCAATGCTGCAGCTGCATAAGCTTCAACCTTTCATGCTGTGAAGTTTTAAAATGTCTGTGAAGCTGTCCTACTTTTAAAAGCTTGGCACGGTTTTTGCAAACTAACTGTAAATGGTTACAGAGCTTATCATATTGTTCTTCTGTTGGAGAAAAGCAATTTTGTTTACTGCTGAGTTTGCAGCAATGGTAAGATTGGAAAAATAGACTCAGTGTGTATAAATGTCTGGACTCAGAGGTTATTCCTCTTCTGGAGCCCTAGAACTGCTCCAACCATCCATATTTTCCAAAACTCTCACTTAGATGCAAGGAGGAGCTTTCACACTGCCAGAAGATGCGAGAGCCCTAGTGTGGATAGATGCCAGTTGTATTTCTCAGGAAAAAAATGGGAGGTGGAATTAATGCTACTCATCTACCATCTAGTGGTGAGCTGCCATCATGACCCAGAGGAAATTAATCTGGTCCTTCTTCTTGGCTTCCAACAAACCAGCACAGTTTTTACATGAATGTGTGTACATTGGGTGGATAAAAGTTACTGCAGTTTTTAGTTTTAACACCACATTCTGTTATTATCTAACATGCAATTTAAGCTTTCTCTTTATATTATAACATATTTTAGGGTAATTGTGGGTGTCTTTTAGTGCTTGCTTCAGCTTGCTTGTCTAAAATACAGAATGTGCACTGGTGCAGTTCTGGGTTTGTGTAGTGGGCAGGCAGACAATATGGGATGGATCTCAGCAAAAGATGAAGGAAGTGGTGGCCAGGGAACAGGCCCCTTGGCTGTAAGCCTTCACTCTGCTGTGAGGACTGCCTGGAGCCCCTGTGCTTCATAAAAGCAGCTGTGGCCACTCACATGGCGTAGCTGCATCCAGACAGACCTCTCTTCTGATGGAAAAAACCGAAGTTTTTGGAGGTGGTAACTGTGGGTCAAAAGCAGGACCTGTCTGCTTTTATCTTGCTATGCAAGGGATATGAAGTCTGTGGTTTCTTTTTTCCATGCCTGCTTCTCATCTCATACACAACCCTAAAGCCGTGGCACTCAGAGTGACTGCAAAACAGGTAGAATGGTATGGTTTCTTCCTGCTGTTTCTTTGGAGGATTTAATTTCCTGCTTTACAGCATGCTTCCCTTAGCATGGAGCTAGCTTGGCACCAAAGATACTTGTGCCAGGTTATTTTTTAATTGGAGTTTATTCAGCCTGTAGGCGCTTTCATGAATGCCACATACTCACACAATGAGGTCACTGGGGTTTGAACTTTTGACTACAATTCATTTTTACTTTCTGTAACACCTCTGTGTTACAGAACTGTACCTGCCCAGCAAGTTGTTCTGTGATGGCTGAGGGCTTAGTTTGCTCTCAACAATCATTTGAGATGGAGTGTAGAGCCATGGACATCATATGTTTTCAATTTTTTTCTGAACCTTGAATACACTGTGTTGATGGACAATTCTGCACTGTTTCCATGTTTCGTGGATCTGCCTTTCTGTTCAGAGTTCATGTATAAGCCAGTATCTATTCCAGTACAGCCACTAAAGCTTGAAGACATATTTCAGTACAAAGCTTAGAAGGTCCTAACCAGTCAGGCTCAAATAGGTTCTCTTTTCAGGGCTGGCTGCCGTAGCTGGAAGCAAATGTAGTTTATTCCCTTACTCATCAGCAAATGAAATTTGTGGAATTTGGACCATCTCTATATATGGAAACTAAAAGTTTCTACTTTGTGTTTCCCCACCACTGTAAAGCTCTGATTTTGCAGTATTCCTGCAAGGACATCTATTCATTCATCAGAATTGATGTTTTGGGTTTTTTTTTTTCCTTACATGATTGAGTCCTGAGATCCTGTCACTTTGTTGATTTCACCAAAATGCAAGATTTGGACTGGAGCAGGGGAGATTTCTTGGTTTTTGCTCCTGACAGAGAGGTTGCTTCCCAGGGAAGAGCTAATTAAGTGCAGCCTGGATCTGTGCCTCAGCACTTCTGAAGCTACAGAGGTGTGAGTCACCAAAGCTCACCTGCGACATCCCATGCTTTGCCACTGTCTGCTTCGTGCTAATGTCATTTATATTCAATATGTTGCTTTTAAATAGCATGAAGAGGTGATTAAGTACAAGCTTGTACTTGTTTGGAGTGTTTCACACAGTCTTTGCTTTTATGAAGAAGGAGCCCCATGTCACAGGAATAATGAAAACTTAGTCTGCTTCAGACTGGCATGTGTCAGCCACTGAGGCTGCCTGAACGAAACACTGTTCTGAATTTGTTACATGAAAGTAAAAATCAAGTTATTTAACATTTCATCTAGTCTTTCACAAACTCTTAGAGTATCTAGTATTTAGGTTGCCTTGCTGGCATCTGGCTTCACAGTACACCAGACTTTTTATTACTTGAGTACCTTATCTGCATGACCGTAAGTGAATGATAAATTACAGTGAACTGGTAACTCTGCTGTAATTATGGTTGAGTCACAGTTTATTTGCAGACAATATTTTAAATGCTCTAAGACCTGTCTGTCTACTCATTTATGTTCATGCCATACAAATGTCACTGGTCCCAACTAGTCCACATCATAAAGTTACCAGTGCTCAACTGTTGGCAGACTTGGGCCGGTTTGTCCTGGACAGGTCTCTGTGTTCTGAATATTGAGCACACAGAGCTTAACTTGGAGGACAGCTTATGAAGATGAAGAGGAAGAAGAGCTTTACGGAGGACTCAGATATGTCCTCACTATTTCTAGCTTCAAAAAGTGTCCTTATAGTGAAGGACCAAAGGGTGGTAGCTGGATGTGGTTATGTTCAATGCCTGCAAGGAGGAAGCAGCAGCCAGGATCTGAGGGTGATCATCTGTAGTGCCTGCCTCAAGTTCCTGAGTGCTGTGGGGCTGGGCGTGAGCACACCTGCTGGGACCTAGCTGCATTTAGCTCCCTGAGCTCTTGGTTTTGGATTTATTCACCTGTGGTTCATCCATGTGCAGTTTAGAGTGTAGCTTAATCAACCTAACATGTATAACTGTAAATGTGATAAACTGTGAAGGATAATTAGGTGAACTAGTGAGCGAAGTTTCTTAAACTGAGTTTATTCCTAAGGGGCTTGTAATTTGGAGTGAGGGCTCACCACCCCAGTGGCACTTTGGTCTTGCTGACTACAGGGCCTGGGGACAGAGCAGCAGAACCCCGTCACAGGCTCTCAACAGCATCTTACAGAAAACTGAGGTTTCAGTTATACCAAAGCAACTCTGGATTTGCACTAAACTGAGCTGCTCTGCACAAGTCAGGATGCATTCACGCAATGTCCCCACAGTCACTCAGTGAGTGACTTGCAGATGCATTTGCCCAGAGCTAGACTAGAAAGCACTGCACATTGCTGCAAATGTAAATTGCTGCAATAATGCAGCAGGGAGCCCTTAAATAACAGGAATATCTTCCTATCCTAGCAAAAACTCTTTCAACTCTCAGCAGCAGAGCTCTCATCCATTTGGTGCAGCTTATAATTTTTTGTTGCTGCGTTCGCTACTAGGAAGAAGAAAAACAAGGCAGTAGTGACAGTAATCTGAATTCTGGATTGTGTTGAATTTTAGACCAAGTAATTCTGCAGTTCTTAATAAAACTGGCCATTCCTGAAAACTGTTAGATAATAGAGGAGTTACTGTCATCCCTGCAGAAATGTTTGGGATGGTGACAGGGAGAGCTCAGATGAGAGCTACAGGACTTCACTGTAGTTGGCCTGGGGCAAGCTGCACCCTTTATTGCATTTGTGCACCTCTGCCTTTCCAGAATGTCTCATATTTGAGTCTGCTGTAGCTGTCCAGTGGTACCCCAGTAATACTCAGGTGTTGCTCACCTGGGGTCAGGACCAATAAATAGTACCCCAGAAAGTGGAACAGCACCTCTGGCCATGTGATTTAGTTTCTTACATCAAGTGCAGTGTGGAGCTGTTGGCACTGAAAATCCATCTCAGTGCTAGGTGAGATAGGTTGAGATATCCAAAGTGAGCAGAGGCAGCTGCAGAGGTTCCCCTGAGCCACCTGTATTTTCCCTTTCTGGCATCTGGAAGCTGCTGTGTTGCTTGTGGTAGCAGGATGCTGTGGCAGGCTGGGAGACCAGCCAAGTGCTGGGGGGAAGTGGGCACAGCAGCCTTGCCCCCACCCCGTGCTCTAGGAAGTAATAGTTGGCAGAGGTAGAGTTGCCCAAGGCAGCTCCACCCCTTGCAGGCTGGGGTTTGTGACTGCTGCTGGGACTTGTTGAGGGCAGGGCTTGGGCAGGGATGATGAAGTTTTGCTCAGGAAGGGTGGAGAGGGTGAGGAACCAGTGGACCTCATTTTGGAGAGACTCTGAAGAGAGGCAGAGGCTTATGGCTTTGCTTTGTTAGCATAAAGTTCTGCTTCCAACCTGTGGTTATCATCTGGCTTTTGAGATTTGCCAGTGGGTATTACTAAGATAGCCCGAAAAAAGAAAAAAGTTTCTCATTGCCAAATAAAGGGAAATTTATCTTTTATATTTAGACTTGTTACTTGTTCTGGGGTGTTCTGAGTCAGTTCAGAAAATACTTAGGATTTATACATCTAAAAGAAGCAGAGAATATGAATACCCCTTTACTATGCACTACATGCTTGCTATTCCAGTTCAGATACTGAAGGAAAGAAGGGACAGTGTAAGAGCATCGTCCAGCTATCCCTGAGTGTCAAGTCACAAGAGAAATAGAGGAAAGTTTTCTGGTTTTAGCACATCTGTATTTTTATATGAGTGATAAGATTATTTCTGCAAAGGAAATACATTTCCCTGCAAACTCCTCCCCTTGGAAATATGTTAGCTGATTTGGTTTTGGGAATGAATTACAAAGGAAATCCTTGAGGCTGAGGAACAGATTTGAGAATCATGAGATCCACTTGTCACTTCCAGTCCTGCCCTATGCTTCTGCATGCCTTAACTACTTTGTATCTGCTTGTTATCTGTGAAACATGGATATTAGCAAGGTGAACTGGCTAATCTTGGTGAGGCATATTGCTGAGAGGGAAAGCTTTATGCTTTATCCTTGATTGCGATAAGCAGGCTTTCAAGGATCAGGTTAAATGAAGCAAACCTGCATTAAAAGGCCTTAGAAAATAGATGGCTAAATTTTCTTTGTACCTGTATAGCCTGATCTCTTAATGTGGTTTTATTGGTGTCTTTGTTAGTTAGAACACTGGAACACTGCAATTACTTTAGTGTCCACAGATCCCAAGAGAATTATGTAAATTTTTTCCCCAATTTTTAAAACTTCTAAAATGAGTGTTTTACCAGAGCAGTTTGTGTTGCTAATGGTGGTTGCTTTTGCTATGTCACAGGGCACAGTAATATAATTTTTCTTTACTAAAATGTGTAGTATTTCCTGCATCTATTCTGTGAGGTTATCCTGGTGTAGTGCAGTGGTATTCCTTTAGGGAGTCCCCCTCAGGAGCAGCACTTTGCAATTTTTAAACTGTGGCTCCACACAAATTTTTTTTTTGTGGGAGGGGAAAGGGGAAAAGAAAAAGCAGGTTATCCTCCAAGCAAAACTTATCTTAAATGTTGGCTGTGGTTGTATTACATTGATTGCTTCTGCTTTGCTTGTCTACATAGGTGTAATTTAAAATTTGAGCTTTTTTTTTTTTTCCCCCAGTTGTTTCATGGATTGTATTTTGCTGTCTTGCAGACCACTGGTCAAATTGCCCTTGGTATTCTAGGGATAGATAATCAATGCATTTATGTGGGGTCTTCTTAAAGGCTAATTAAAAAGAAAAGATGTTAGAGGCAGAGGGATGTAAAGAAAAAGAATATAATGCAATTTACATTTAATTAGAAAGGAATAGATGGAAATTTTCTTGAATTGGACTGGTTTAATAATTCTGGTTTGTTTGTGATTGAAGATGCAATTACTGAAAGCATGCTTTCTTCTACAGTAAAAGCAGTCATTTCCTTGGTAGCAATTGCTGTCATAGCACCGTTGGAAATTGGCACTGTTGGATCAATAGCAGATAACTGGGCTCTCTTAACACTTCAGAATCTTTTTAAAAAATCTAGAAAGAAAGCAATGGATAAATTTTCTCTGGGATGCTTTATTTATCCAGAGTTTCATAATCTGTCTGTCACAACAGTTTGCAAAAAAAAAAGTAAGTATTGATCATATCCATAAAACAAGCTTTTGACCTCATTTAGTACTGATGACAAATGAACTTCAAGTAATGCTCTCCCAGATGCTATTTATTAACAAGAAGAAGTGCAGTGGTTACCTTTTATCATGTACCTGGGTGGAGACATGTCCAGACTTTTACTCTGTTAGGTCAAGGTGGTAAAATAATTTATAGCTACTAGGTCACAATCACTTCGCCCTTTTTGTGTTGGTGGCGTGTATAAACTGAAAAGCCAATTCTAATACTACTGCTGAGTTCCTAAGATTTGGCAGTTACTGTCTTACACAGAAATAATAGTTGTTTAATAGTCTCCAGTGTTATATAGCTGTCATTGCTAGTGTAAGAAATTTGTACATTTTTATACAGACCCCTAAATACATGCAGAAATGTATATTCTTGATCAAAATACAAAGATACCTACATGACCTAGCACATTGTGATAGTTTCGAGCCTTGTCATTTACTGAAGAACATGACTGATTACCCATCAAAACTTTTCAATGAGAATATGTAGCAATTGTGTTTTGAAACTTCTCAGCCTATTTAGGTTTTCCTTGTAACTTATTCTCAGTCAGAATCATCACCTGTTTAATTATTCACACCTTTTAATAAATTGCATTTGGAAATTAATATACATTTTGTAAAGACATTTTTAGATTTTAATTATCTGTTTTCTCTGGGTTAGAAAAAGGCAGCAGTAATTAGCAAAATTACATTTCAGCCAGGCAGCTCAAACACAGAGATAACGGAACAAGAAGTATTGCAACTTATTGTATAGCTAAGGAAAACAAACAAAACAAAATCCACAAAAAAAAGGGGGGAAAAAAGATGCAGAAGTGGAGTCAGAATGCTCTTTTGCCTGGAGAAGAGGAAGGCTAGGGGTCTTTATCCGAGAGGCACCTACTTGTGACTTCCCAGCCAATTACCAGTTAGGGAAAACCTTTCAGGAGAGGTGTGTCCCCTTATACCTTCATGCTTGTCTGTATGTGCATGTTGCATTCGGAACATAAAGATAAAATTTTAAAAATCCAAATAGGTAACAGTAGGGTTTTAAATGCAGATTAGTGGTCAGGGAGCCTCAGCAATGTTCATAGTCATAAAGACCTTTATAAAGTGGGGATTTTATTAGGGAGTTTATTGGCTAAATGCATTGACAAAAAAAAAAAAAAAATCACTCAGGGCTTGTTTTTCTTTTGCTTTCATGGTGTCAGCCCTCAAAAATGTCCCAACAACAGGAAGCTGACCAGCAGCAGGTTCTGTTGGGTCAGACTTCTAATTTGGGCTTTCTCTGCAGCAGAGAATGGGGTCAGGTGTAGAGGATGCAGGGTTATTTCACAGTTGGTGTAATTGCACTAGTAAAAGTCCTGCCATGCAATTTCAGGTACTGGCAATTTCTTTGCCATATCACTGATAAAAGTTGCATCCACATAAGCAACACTTTATCAGTACTGTTCAAATCACATCTTGTGCTCCTTGAGCAGCAGTTCCCCTGAAATCAGCTCTGAGTGCTGAATTTATCAAAGGTACACAG
The DNA here is from genome assembly GCA_013401135.1 of Cettia cetti. NCBI lineage: Eukaryota > Metazoa > Chordata > Aves > Passeriformes > Sylviidae > Cettia > Cettia cetti. Next base: position 90,302 of record VZUI01040951.1, read on the forward strand.
TGGTCTGAGTAATAATTGGAGAACTGGGCTCTAAAGACTAAGCTAAGATTTCAGTGATTAAACACCTAATGCTGATTCTGCTTACCTTGGTTGTTAGTGAGTACAGAGAATGCCAATAGCAGTCATGTGCCATTAAATGGAGCAGGGTTGTACCAGTGCCAAGTTGATCTGAGTGAGATCATGATCAAGTCCTTGAAGTTGCTGTGCCTGGATTGGGAAATCAGTCTGGGCCCAGGCAAGAGAGGGGTTTGGTCTGGCTGGGCACAGGTTCTGTGGTGTAGTTGTTTACCTGGGAGCAGCCTGGGAGAGCTCCCACTGTAGCCTATTGGGTGTGGTCAGGGGGTCCTGGGGAGCACACCTGAACGTGGCACCTGGAGTCAAGCCCAGCTAAAAATGACTGTCAAGTGAAGTGAGAGGCAGCTATCAAAGCTGCACACAGCTGGAAAACACCTTGTGGTGAAGCTGAAGATTTCTGGAGCAGAAGGTGGGGACCAAGCAGGATTGTCCACAACCTGCACTGGGGAACATGGTTGTAGCTCCATCTAAACCTACCTGCAATCCAGCTTGACACCTGATTCCTGCCTGTAGTGATGTCTGACTAGTCACTCAGTAGGCTCTTGGCTGATGCTCTTGTTCAGGGGCTCAAATTGATTCCTGGAACATAAAAGACCTAACACTGCTGGAGATGTCCTGACAGGCTTCCCTTTGTCCCCAGGGGCTGATTCTGGATGACCCAGGCCTCCCATAGGTCCTGTGTCATACTAGCATGATGCATGGCACATGGAGATATCTTAGATTCCTTTGGACATTTGAAGTGGCCCTGGCTGCTTATGTTCAGGCAACAAAATTTTGTCCTAGATTTCTCCTGGCCACGATAACGGCTTTATTATCTAGTTAATGTACAGACAGCTCCATTTCAGAATGGAAATTTAACTGCGGGAATCTGCAGCCAGGAGTGACATATTGGAAGAGAACAATAGCAAATGTCAGTGTAACTTGGATTGAAGTAAATGTTCATTTAAAATGGTTGTATTTGTAGATACACTTCTATCAGGAATAAGGAAAGCAGTTGAAATACAATGATTTAACTAATTTGCTGTTGTAGGAATTTAGTTATCCAGATAAAATGAATTCATTTGCATCAGCACAAACACGCAGAGCTGTTTGTGTTTGCAGTCTTAGAAGAAACCCAACTGAGGATACAGCCTAAAAGGCAAGATTAATAGCCTTGATTGCCAGTATTGGTGATTCTTTGCAGTTGCTAGTCTAGCAAGTATGAATTTCAGAAAATCCAGTGTGGATTAATCTTAGATCTTAACTTCTCAGAAATCTCAAAATGCCTTGAAATTTTCACCAGCACTTACAGTGCATGAGCCAGTGCATGAGATTTTGGTTTTCATCCTATATGAAGTGCCATGTGTATCTCTACACAGCTGTAGATGTTCCCAGTACTAATTGTACAACATCAACCTACTTTCACTTATGAAAGGCTCATTAGGAGAAGGTAATTTGAGGTCAGCAGTTGTGCACCAGTATAAAACCAGTCAGAGGTGGAATACAATTGTTCCCTCAGATTTTTTTTCCTTGATGTCAAGAATCACACTTATGCTTAAGTGACTGCAATCACTGGAGCAGAGTGGAGCCTATGAGTTGTGTACTGGATATTTTTATTCCTGCCAGTAAGTGGTCACTTGATCAGGTCCTGCTTGAGCAGGCCACTTAGAGGGATGTGAGATTATCAGTCTGGTTTCCCCTGGTTTTTGCAGTGGCAGGATTATGTTTTCTCTTTTAGTATTATTCAGTGCAGTTTATAGATCTAAGACTAAAACCACAGATCCTTCAGCATTGTTTGTTGTACAGCCAGAGATTAGTCTGGCTGTCATTTGGATCACTGCTGTAGGTGGAGTCCTGCAGAACGAAAGCAGTCCTCTGCAAATGTTATTGCTCAAGATAAGGGTGTAAGCAGCAGATTATGAGATGACGTGTGACGTGTCCTTCCCTCAGTCTAAAAGTACAGGATCATGGTATGAACTTTGCCTGACTGGTTATGCAGAGTGTGTGCTCACATTTGTAGCTCTTATGGACAAGACTTTGCGAAACAAAAACATAAAATGGCTCTCATGAGCTCCTTTCTCAGTCACTGCATATGTGGAGACCCTTTACCTGTGTCTGATTCTGAGGTAAGATCCTTATTTAAACCATGACTTTGCTGCTCAAACTTGGAGGGGCTGTGCTTGAGGGACAGCTTTGCTGAAGCTGTGTGAATGCACCAGCTGGGCAGTGACTCGCTGCTTAATTAAACGCACTGTTAAAATTGGTCCTGAACACAAATCCGTAGAGAGCCTGAAGTTCTTGCTTGAGTGACAGGTGTCATGCCATAGAAGCCAAAAATTTTTAAGTACTTTATTTAGAATAAATTTCATGCTGTAAGTGAAATTGAAGGTAGAACAATGTGTGATGCTGATTTTTTTTTTTCATAATTGCAGTAATCATGTTAAAATATTGACTGTTTAGTAACTCTGCTTCCTGGCTGAAGTGCTTTCATACCATGGAATTAATCTTAAGCTGTCTTTCAAAGAAAAAGAAACATCTGCCCACTATATCATGTGGCTTAAAAAAGACTCATTGGATTTGTAGCGGCCTAGGTGAAAAAGGCAGGTTGGACAAGAAGGTGACAGAAGATAAATCCTCTGTTACAGATATCATTGTAAAGAGCTGCTTCTGGGCTGCATGTTTGCTTTGGTTGTGCAATATCTGGAATGCCTTCATCTGGTCTGGAACAGATGAACAAAATATGGTTAGAGAGAGACAACATGATGCTTTTCTCTTTTGGAATACTTACTAGCTTTCTCTCTTTCTTTTCTATTTTTATAAAGGAGCTGGGAAAAGCCAAGAAACACTAAGAAATCAGAAATTTGAGGGAAAAGTGAACATAAATTTTTGTGTGCAGATTTTTCTTTCTGAAAAACTGGAAGGGTTTTGCTAGAAAAAATTACAACAGTATTACTTCCAATGCATTAAAATGCTTAAAAATGTTCCCTCTACCAAGTATTTCAGCTGAGGTTATTTTATTTCTAAACTTGTAATGCACTGCAGTTGTGATTCTTGAAGGCATTAACCTCTGTGAGCCAGATGTGCTGTTAAATAGGAACAACGTGCTCATTTTCCAAGCTTCCTATCTAAACCCATCATTTTTTTCCTGTGTTTGTGCAATAATATATCTCTGATATAATCTGTATGAGTTTAACCTCCCAGAGCATATGGGAAGTGAGCTTCTCCCTTCCAAACTGGATGAGCTCGCTCTCTTAATTCACTCCTGGCTGCAGAATCTCTAGATCTGACCAAGCGGGATTGTGGGAGTGAGTGGTAGGAGGGAGTGTGACTGCCCAGTCTGGTATCAGTTTACAGTTACATGGATCTGTAAGCCTTTGTGTCAGTCTGCAGCCTTGCTGTTCACTTTCATCACTGAACAGAGGTGAAACAGGGAAATATCATAGATATGGCTTGGAAGGGACCTTAAAGATCTTCTACTTCCAGCCCACTAGCCATGGTCCGGGACACCTTTCACTGGACCAGATTGCCCAGAGCCCCACCCAACCCAGCCTTGAACAATACCAGAGCTGAAGCATCCACAGCTTCCCTGGGCAACCTGTTCTTGTGCCTCACCACCCTCAGGGTCAAGAATGTCTTCATAACATGTAATCTTAAATCCACCTTCTTTCAATTTAAAATCGTTGCCCCTTGTTCTGTTGCTACAAGCCTTGGTAAAAAGTCCAAAAACAAAGTTGAGTTATTTTTACTGCTGTTACCTGTATTATCCTGCTTGTGCGTAGAAACAAGTCCTGTGAGCGCAGAGCAATCTTTCCAAGATAACTATTCCATGAATTCAGTGTTTGAGATAGGACCTATCTGTACTGCTGAGGTAATAGGTGAGTTTTTTAGTGTTATTAGTCTTGTTTGCCAAAGAGGTACTGATTGGTGGGTGTTTACTTTACTCATCACAAGCATCATGTCTCTGCTTTGCAAAGTTATCTCTTCCTGAACTGTCAGTTGCATTTGTTTTATTTATAGTAACTTCTTCTGTTTTAGACATGTTAAGTTGATCTGCCATATGACAAACTCACAAATGATTAACTGTCAGAAAATTCTGTGGCTTATTTGACTTGTTCACATTTAAAAAGGTTGTTTCTGATGACCACTGGAAGAGGTCCACATCCCAGGATGAAGAAAAGGCAGACTCACAAAAGGTCACACCCAGGAAATGGGGCTCTGGAAAAAGATCCCGGCCCAGACCTCTCTCAGACTATGGCCAAATGTCGATCCGAAGTTTCTCTATACCAGAAGATGCAGTTGCAGTGGAGTCTCGGAAGATAGACTGCACAGATGGAGAAAATCAGCCAGGACTGGCATCTGTTGGGTCTGTGATCCAAAGCAATACTGTAGGCTACCACAGAGGGCGAAAAAGAAGACCCATCTCCGTAATAGGTGGGGTCAATTTCTATGGAGACGATCAAGTAGAAGAGAGAGAAAATCTGCTGACACAAGTAAGATAAACAGATGTCCTCTGCCAACTGCAAAAGACCCTTTCACTTCCTTGTCTCTATCTTCAACCTAGAAAATAGAATGGATGCTTCCTTCTCTTCCTTCCCTTTTGTCAAGCTGACATTGTGTACTTAGAATACTGCTTTCCTGGTCACTAATTACTTTGTCTTCTTGCTAAAAATACATTGTGGAACAAACTTGATACTGACTTTGGGATAATCTTTTCTGTATTGTAAATTAATCTGATTTCTTTCTTGGCATGGTCATTATGTCTTGTGTTGATCTCTAAGTGCTAATTTGTGTGTAAGACAGATGTGTGTTTAGTCTCCTTATAGGGTGTTGGGCCTGAGAAACAGTAGTACAATCAGACACAATGATAACACATTATTTACTGATCATTTCAAATTACCCAAAAGCAGGCCTGTTCAAAAACTGTGACATTAAAAGTGGGGTTCAAAATCCTGGTTTTGGCATAGCAAAGATACTTAAAACTAATTGGTAATAATTACAAAACAAAATTTGTAATAAATTGAGAAATTAATGAAATTAAGAATTTAAGAAAACTGAGACTATGAATACAATGTCTTCTGTGTACTACTACGTTGATCAGATGAAACAAAGGTGGAAAACCTATAAGCAAGCAGTGTGTACTTGAGCAGTACCTATATTTGCCACCTCTGTTGGCTTAAGTAAAAGAGTGAGAAATTAAAAACTGCAAGGTAAAAACGGCTCCTTTCTCCCTGGAAGTAGTGCTGAGCAAGTACAATGTGTAGAGGACCTTACTGTTGTGTTGGTGGTTGTGGACCCATCTTGCACTTGGTTGCAGAGTTTCAGGCTCACAGGCTTTTGTAAGACTGCACTCATCAGGTATTTTCTACTTTCCAGGAAAGCTGGAGGACTTCTGCCTAAAGCAATTGTCAACCTGATAAAGCAACAGAAAAAATAATTAATATTTGCATCCTCAAAAAATTTAATTCTGGTAGTTATTAATGAAATTTGAGTCCTCTTAGTCTTTCTCAAGCCACTTCATCTCCCACTGGAGAGTTTAGTGATGGTAATGTGCTGAAAAAATGGCAGGATTTTCAGTTTCCTGTGAAAAAACATTTTGTAACATGAACATGTTACACATGTTATTGTGTATTACATACTTTTTCTTTACAAGTCCCTGATGAAAAAGTTCATCTTGATGCAAAGCCCTGGCTGAAGCCAATGAACCTTTTACCCAGGGAAAGGCCTTTGTTTCAAACCACATGTAATTAAGATATTTTAAAACTACTTCTGTCTCTTCACTTGGAAGAAAAAAAAAAAAAAGAGGAAAATTGTTATAAATTCTAGGGCATTTTACTCAAGAATAATAGATGGATTTCAAGGGATAGTAAATACTGGCAACTTGCTGTACTCTGTAGGGGATTAAACACTTCCCAGGCCTTTCATTTAGTGCTGGAACCAAATTGATCTCTTTTCAAACCTTCTTCACATCAGTTTCATAGTGAAGGAACATGCATCAAGGCAGCTGTTTGAATTGACTCTTTCCATGTTCCAGTGCTGCCATAAGAGCTTTGCTGAGGTTGAATTAGTACATTGCTGGATCACTGTGGTCAAGACCAAATCTATGGACCATTCCTAAGAAGGGCACATTATTAAACCAAATTATGGCCTTCCTAGGACTGCCACTGAGTAAAAGCATATCCATGTCTATCTGGGAAAAGGATTTGGACTGAAGTCTTATAAGAAAATTTTAGTTGCCCAGAAATAAATAGCCATTTTTGCTTACTCAGGCAAGTTATTTGCATACAGTAATTGCCATCACTTCTATCACATCAATAGCTATTTGATACAGCAAATCAGACCTTTTGTGGTGAAGAATCCTGGTATACTGATAAGGCACTTAGGAAATGAGGTTTTAAGATGAGGTTGTAGATGAATCATATTCCCTACACATTGAGGTTTTTGGCAGTCATAATAACAACTAAGCTTTTAGCTGGAATGTGAAAAAGAGCTCATCAAGCAGGCATATATGCGCTAAAAGTATTTTATGTGAGTCTGTCAAAGACTGCTCTTCACACTGGTGATATTTTTTTCTTTAAAGTTTTGAAAACCTGTGGGAATATTTGAAAAGTACAAAGCTAATTCCTTCTCCACTGTACTTTGTTTTGGTCTGACAGCTTAGGTGTGAGAAAACATTTTCAAACAATACTGTCATTGGGTTTCGTAACAGAGTGTCAAGAGATAGTTCATTAAAAAACCATCCCTGATGTTTCAGATTACTTGATAGAAGAACAGTAGCAACTGAACAATAAGAGAAGATCTAAAGACTAGTTTCTCTGAAGTTCATGTGCTGGAGCCTAGCTGTTTAATGCTGAAAGCTTACCCAAGATCATTCAGCCTGGCTAATGTGGAGTTGTTCAGGGACCACATAAAATCAGACTCAATTTGCATATAAAACGGCTGGGTTTTCCAGTCATAATTTAACAAATGAATGATTTATCCAAAGAAAATGGCTTTGAGATAAAGTTGCAATAAACTTAGTCTTACCTCTTTCTTACGAGACTCCTGGGAACTCAAAACAGAGCATCATTTTTACAATTATTACTGCCTTGTTTATTTTACTCTCAAGTAATACACTTAACTGATGAAAGCAGAAATCCACCACCTCTGCGGAAAACCTGTTCCAGTGCTTTACCATTTTCATTAATCTAAATTGACCTTCCTTCAGTTGAAAACTATTCCCCCTTGTCCTATCACTACATGCCATTGTAAAATATCCCTCTCCAGCTTCCTTGTAGACCCCCTTGGGTACTGAAAGGTCATAATGAGGTCTCCCTGGAGCCTTCTTTTCTCCAGGCTGAACAACCCCAGCTCTCTAAGCCTAGTCTTCATAGGAGGGGTGGTCCTGCCTTCTGTCTGTATTCCAAAAAGCATATTACAAGATGAAAATTACAGAGCATGTCTGACCACAACAGAAGGTTAAGGAGTTTTTAATGTAACAAAGAACTGTAATGTAATAAAACTTGTTTTGTGATGCTGGTGGACATGGTATGCAGTGTTTAAGCAATGTCACTTCAACATAGGGGATTTTACTGCCCATGTAATTACCTGGACTATCTGGAGAAACCTTACTTCATACCTGAGCTTTGCTCAGCTGGACTTGCCAGTAACTTTACTAATACTGGATTTTCCTGTTTCCTCGGTAGCCTGTGACACGGCCACCCGTTCCAGCACACAAGGTGCCCCCGTACAAGGCTGTTTCAGCCCGGTTCCGGCCGCTCACCTTCTCACAAAGTACCCCCATCGGCCTGGACCGCGTGGGACGGAGGCGGCAGATGAGAACATCTAATGGTAAGATGAGTGTTTTTAACTTTGTAGATCAGAAAGCCACACCCCAGGCTAAGCAGGAATTAGAATGCAGTATGGCGGACAAAAGGGTGCAAACCAAATCAAAGTGACAAAGTAATACCCAGTTAAGTTGCTTTGTTTTGTGAGTTTCTTACTAGTAGATGCTGTTCTCATGAAAAACATTTTTTTCAAGTCTACTCTTTGACATTGCTATGGTTTATAGTTCTGTACCACTTACACACCTGTATAATCCACTCTCTTATTCATAGACTTGTCTGAAGTCAATAGATTATGAAGGAAGTACGTTCTGGTATGCTTGAGTTTGCACCAACCCTAGCCACACCACACATATATTTTTAATTTTCTGTTTGCCGTTCATTCAGCTTTACTTAGATAGGCAAGCCTTAAATAATTAAGTGGCTTGCTGGTGAGTGTAGCCTAACCAGAACTCTGGTACATGAGGGGACAGGTTTTTGGTAAAAACTGTCTTTTCGGAAGCACTGTGCTTTAACAGGCTTGCTGACGTGTCCTGTGTAATTTTGCTGTAATTGTTTACTTTTAGCATGCAGTGCTATCTGTAGTTAATAGAAGTAGTCTGTTAACCAGTCTAGTACTGGAACATTTCTTCACAGGTGGGACCAGAAGAACCTGGGTTAACACTGTGTTGCTTCAGACACTGGCAAGAGTTGGAAATAAAAGCAAAATTCTCACTTTGTTATCTTTCACTGTTGATAGTGAACAAAGCATGGTTGGGAACCTTCACCCTGAACTTTCTGGATCAAGGCTTCCCATGACTTAAGTAGGAAACTTAAAAAATAGCATTTCCAATGTTTATTAAAATTACACGTCTGTTTACAAGTCAGTAACTTAGCTTCTATGGTTCTTAGCTAAGTTTTAGCTGCAATGCTATCCAAATTCTGCCAAAAATGCTTAAACTACAAATTTGTTTATGTAAGAACATGTTAAAACTGAATTCTCCTGTTTTGAATGGAACATGACAGTTTTTTTCAGGAGGTGCTCTTCAAGAAGCAGACTTGAGAATTTCTAACTATGGCAATAAGAGGGACTTATCCACTGAGATGAACTCGGTTGGTTGGAGCATGGTGTTGATGATGCCTAGGCTGTGGGTTTGATCCCCATATGGGCCATTCACTTAAGGGTTGGACTTGAGCTTAGTGGGTCCCTTGCAACCAGAATATTCTGTGATTCTGAGATACATTTTTTACTGGTTTAGACAGCTGGTTTAGGGAACTAAACTCCAAATAAGCCACTCCCTTTCCCCCTGCTCCCTCCAGTAAGGGAGGGACAATAAGCAGAAATTACGAGATAACAATTTTCTAAAATCACAATGAGAACAGCAGTGTTAATAGCAAAAAGTATACAAAAAGCAGGTGCCCACAAAAATGGACATTTCCCACTGTGAAAAAAACCCCAGCTTTTTCTTAAGAGTGTGCCTGCTGTGGTCTCCACACAAAGGCAATATCATTCTGTTCCTATGTCTGGGCCACGCAGTATTTGGGACACAAAGGTAGGATGTCAAGGAGAGCTTCTGCTGCTTAATGTTCTCCCCCACCCCAGTAGGAAAACAATGAAGGAGTAGGACAAGCAAACCCCTTGGAAGCTTGATCATCACGTTGTGCCACACCGCCGCCTCAGACCGCTCTGCTTTGCTGGCTCGATTCTGCACAGCTGCCTCTGGCACCAGTGCTGCTCCAGTTGGGCTCTTCTGGAGCTTGGGCTCTGTGTAGCTCGGCTGGGCTTGGCTCTGTGCCGCTGCCTCTCTCTCTTGCTTTTTGTCCCCTTGGAGTGGCGACTCAGACTCATCGTCGCTGTCCTTCAGCACTGTGCCTTAAAGCCACAACCTGAAGGCATGGGAAAGGGACTGACAGTGGTGGAAAGGGGCTGAGTCCACTTGGCTGATCCAATACCTTCTACCTGGAGAGATCCAGCAAGATGGCAAACTTGGGTTTCCAGTGCCTGGCTGCTCCTGCCAAGACCATGCCCCCAGCAATGATGTGGGTAGTATAGAATAAAAAGCGCTACAAGCTCCATCTCCTCTTCTCTTTAACTAGGGCAGTTATATACACTCTATTTGTATTTTCCTTTTAATTTATATTGTAGAAAAATATTAGGAACTACTTTAAAACCTGTGTCGGGAGTATGTTCTGCTGTATGCTTCTTAGTACACTTAATGATCCAGGTCAGGCACTGAGGTAAATTAGATATTGAATGCTATGACTCTTGCTGAGATTATGTGGTGTCTCAGTCCCTGATTCCAGAAGGACCACTCACAGAGTAACAGGTCTGCCATAACGTGGTTTATGAAAAAAGGAGGCTCTTTTATTATCACAGAGTAGGAGTTATTTTTTCTATTTTTTGTTATCATTTCCAAATAATGTTTGGAAACCACACAAAATAGCATTAGTTACCTAGACAATTGCCTGAGGGCAATATCTCAACAAGTATTTAGGATTTGAATAACTGGTCTCCTAAATGTAAGCATCAGGATGACAAATACACAGACTAAGATTTCTGCCACTTTTCAGGACATTGAATCCAAAGCAGCCTTGATTGTGTTAGATGTGACTTTTATGAGACCTTACAATAAACATAGAAGTGGAGCAGGAGAAGTTTCTGAAATCAAACCTCTGAAGGCAAGTGGGGAATATCATGAACTTCACAGTTGGAAAGCAGTTGTAAAGATCTGTTAAGTAGTTCCAGAAGAAAATATTGAAGTGACTAGTGTCACACATTCTGATCTCTTTCCTTTTTTCTCTTAAATCACAAGGCACTTCCTTGTCTTTGAACATGCGAGAGTTTTTTGTTTGCTCATGCACAGTGAAATTTGATAGTACAAAAGCCCTTTATTATAGAAAGTAATTCTAAACCCAAGCACTGAAAACCAATGGTATCTTACTTTAGTTACTTGCTAAAGCCTAATACGTTACATGATTTCTTCTTATAGAAATGGCAGATAAAAGTGGAGATGTAAATTTTTAGAAAAACAGATGTTACAGGACAGGGAATCATCATCCGTAGGAAACAGACTAAGAATGAGACAACACAAGGGAAACTGCTCTTGAGACTTACATTGCCACTCTTGCCCTTTGAAGGGTTGCATGTTGTAAAATATTATATTATATTATTATAGGTTGCCTATTTGTCACTGCAGAGCAATTTTTATAAACATCTTAAAAACTAACTCATCTTTTTTTGCATATTTTTGTGTGGGACTAGAATTTGGCCTGTATAAAGCACAGCTTGGGAGAGTGGTTGGTTTTCTTAAAGAGCGGAATCAGATGTTCAGTGTCCTCATGAATGATGTGGGGAGGGAGGTGTAAAATGAAATGGTAATTCTTGCTGGTGTGCTGAATTATTCACGGTAGTAAAAGTGAGACGTGAGGCACTCCACTGGCGTCAGGTGTTGGTAAAGCCAAGGTAATGCACGTGGAGGAGGTAAGGAGCCTGATGTGCTTGCAGAGGGACGGACTTTGAACTGGATATTGCCATTCAGGAAGAGGTCTTGCAATCTTAACAGACATTTACAGAGTCAGTGCAGTGCATAGTAACAGTCAAAACAGTAAATAAAAGGGCAGGAGTTTGTATGAAATGAATAGAGAACAAAACAGAAGGCCCAATTGTGCCTCTGGTGTGTGGGGGCCATCTCTCTGTTCCTTTCCATCCCAAAAGGCATTTTTTACAGGGGACGATACAGAGAAAAGCAGAAGGACAAGAAAATCGACTCTGTGTGTGTCTCTGGGAGGAGTGATTAATGTGGCTTGGGCACTGAAACACGGAAAAAAAGGACAATAGGAGAATAAAAGTCTGTTTGGCATAGGAAAAATGAACATATAATAGTTATTGTTTCAAATAATTTCAGAACTAAAGGGCACCACATGAAATCACCAGAGAGCAAGCTCAAGATAAAAGATAGTTTTCACAGTCCATAAAATTAAACTATAAAAATAATAGCTACACATTACATTTCACATCCCAACAGTTTAAAAAATTCAGAAAGTGGTTTGAAAAATCCAGTTCATTAAACACAAATATATAAATTTCTGCCCCAGGAGGTATCTGACTGATCTGCAGATAACTGGAATTTTAAAACTACTTCAGAAAAATGCCATCATATGCCTCATGTATTTTTATGTTCCTCGCTGGGCATCTGCTACTGGCTGCTGTCAGAGAAGTGGTTGGGGTGACCCGTGGTCTGCACCAGGATGGAGGGTTCTGTGATACCACAGGGTTTCTAAAACTGAATTTTCTTGAGGTGGATAAACTAGCTTTTAGTATTTTAGTAGGTGCTACCCACAGCCTTTTTAGAGTGCCCTGCGCAGTGGCTAAGCCAGCTCAGCATGCATTTGGACAAGGTCACTGTGGACTGCCACTACAAAGGACAGCCTGTGCCTCCTCCTGTCCCTGGCTGATCTACAAGGAAAGGAAGCAGCCACCACCACCTCACCCCAAATAAGTACTTTTGTAGTGATTCAGTTTGCCAGATGTGTCCATGAAAAAGATGGAGAGCAGAGCCCCCTCCATCCGAGCAGCATCCCACGGTGGCATTAGATTGATCATTGGGCGAAAGCACACAGTCTGTTCCTTTCTGCAAAAATCAGACCGAAAGAGTATTATATTTTTTTTTCAGACGATGTTTTTACTGTGTCTTGTAGAAGAGCTGTATGGGGTTTGATGTGGTTTTCCTTTGGCAGTTGAACTGTTTTTCCCTGATGGGCAGTAGTTTGACATGGCAAAGAGCTTGTGCTCTGGCTGATTAAAAGCATGAAATTTTCACTTGCAAGTCCCAGGATCATCAGTGCTTCAATGTCATCAGTGTCACTTTTGTTTGCCAGCTTGCTTTTTTCTAGTGGTTTATGCCAAGAAAAATGCTGTGTATGAAGATCTTATGTAGTAGCTTGTTTTTTTTTTTTTTTTTTTTGTGCTATCCAACTAGATAGAGTCCTTGCAGCAAGAAATAATAGGGAAGTTTGAGAGAGTCAGAAGATGATTTCTCTCAGTCTCCCGTGCAGTGCAGCACGAATAGGATTTTTGCAGGAAGACAACATTAATATTGCAGGGCAATGTTTGGACTTTCCTTCTCTGTCTGAAGCAGTGCTGGGGAAAACCATGTGATTTTAGTGGGTGTTGAGAAGCTGCTGTGTGCAGAAATGCCTCCAGGGTTTTGTGAGCACATCCTGGAGCAGGCAGCCCCCAGTTACAGGACAGACTCAACGGAGCAGCAGTTTTCAGGTAAAGAAGCCAGTAAGTTTTTAGGGCTTTCCAAATTAGGTGTAGCACTGTGTACAGACAATAGGTTTCAGCATGCTTTGCACTCTCCTGATGGAAACAGCTCCTGCCTTTGCTTCCAGTGCATGGACTGATCCAGCTTCACTGCAGGAGGACACAGATGAGCAAGGGTGAATGCTGGCTCATGGTGAATGAGTGAGGTTGTGTTCTGGCTGGGTCAGACCCAGAGAAAGATGAATGGTTTGAGTGCTTTTCTGCTTCATTCCCTATTTCATAGAGCAGCTGAATTAAGTTTGTGGTCTAGTGAGAAAATGTCTCCCTCCTCCCCTGTTTTCTTGGGAGCAGTCTGCTGCAGCCTTAACACTTGTGCTGCTTGTGCCCTAAAAAATGATATGGCATTTGCCTGTGAAGCAAGAGAAATTGTGCAAAAAATACCTTAGTTGTTTACTTCTACTGGTATAGTATGACAAAGATAGACTGATACTCTGAACAGTGTTGTAATACAAGGAACTCCCAACTCCCATCCAGATAGTCTGTCCCTCTGGATTGCAGTCATTTGAATATAGATTGAAATCGCATTTAGCAGCTTTAATGAAGAACAAATGCACTCCCTGGCTGGCTGTGTTTGCGATGTTCAGGCTCTGTGGGAGCGGTCTTAGCGGCTGCAGGCGCAGCGCAGCCAGGGCCAGGCAGCCAGGTTTTTGTTTCTTTTCTGGAACTTCCTCCCTAAGGGCACCCCATGATGTCAGAGAGCCGGGAGCAGCCAGGCTGAGCGGCTGAGTGCGCTGCTGGCAGTTCCCAGCCGGGCTCTGCCTCGGAGGCACCGCCGGGAGCTGAAGGCAGCTGGCAGCCTGTTCCTCTGAGCTGTGGGGTAGCTTAGAGCCTCTTGTGATCCTCCACCAGCCCTGCCAGGACTGAGCATCATCACCTGTTACAGGTCTGACGGCAGCATGGTAGCCAGGGGGGCTATGGCACATTTTTGGAGTCTGGAGAGCCTTCAGATGGGTACGTGTGAGTAGAACATGCTCGCGCTTGCTTTTTTCATGGTGTGTTTTGATTGAACTGGTAAACAGTGGCAGTCAGGGGGCCTGATCTGATGGCACTTAACTCTGTGTCATCCGTGGGAACCTGCAGTGCTGGTGAAAAGCTGCTAGGAGATCTGCATCAATCCCAGGCTGTCTTTTAAGTTTTTTGCATCATGTTGGTGCAACCAAGAAAGCATACCCCTCCCTCTGGTATTTCTGTCTGTATACAGTAGAGGAAAAGATGCAGAATGCAAGATTTCATTTTATTCTACCTTACAAAGTCAATGTAGGCTTGTTGATTTGGTACAGAGTAACAAACAGCTTTCTGTCCCAAAATTGTCTGGAAAATTAGGTTATTTTGATGTGCCATTATTACTGGAACAACCCCACAGGCAGTATGACTAGTACAGTGGAAATGTATAAAGGATCACTGGAATTATTTTTTTGGATGTTGCTTTATAAGATAAAAATTGATTTAATGGAATATTTATTTGCAGATTTTTTAATAAAACATTTTCAGTAAGTTTCTCAAGATGTATTTTAAAAGTTTATCAGTGCTCAGATTAATGAGTTTGTAGGGAAAAAAAATCTTGATTTTTTTAAATAGGAGTTCTGCATCCTTCCTGCCTAGGCAGATTATATTGTTAATGTGAATGTGCATTTAAAATGCTACGGAGTAGAACAGAATGGCTAAATAGCCATGTCCTGTTGTATCAAAACTGTGCCATATTTTTCCATTTTTTAATGGAAAGAAAAATCTTGCAAGTTTTTTAGTGAATCTCTGTGGTGATCTGCTTTGATCTCTGGCAAGTTAATGCTCAGATGAGTGAAGATGCTGACGATGGTATGTGTGCCCTGAGGAGGGGGTTGCAGTATTTTTCCCTATAAGGTAAATAGCAGATGGCAGCAGAGTGCCTGGTGTTAGTAGGTGCATGAAGTAAAGCCAGGAGTTGTCCCTTCATGACTCTCACCCATCCAGAGCCCAAAGCCCAGCAGACTGGCAGTGCCCAGGTCTGAAGCAGAGTAGAGAAGAGGCAGTGTCAGGATCCTGCTGCTCAGCCTCGCTGCTTGTTGGAATTGGCAGGTTCAATAATTCTGCTTAAATGTCCCTTCCCAGGCACTCAGGAATAAGAGCTGCTCTGTTGACTGTGTGGCAACTTACCTGGGACACACTAACCTTTAGCAAAGAAGCTCAGTGCTAGCAACCTATTCTGAATTTGACTTTTTACTTTTTAATGTGTTTTTGAGCATTGTATGATCTTTAGACTCTCTAGTTCACAGCTTGGGCTTGCCATAGGAGTAAATCTTTAGGAATAAAGCATTCAAGCACGAGGCCACTGGTTAGGAATGCTTCTTGATCCCGGGTGGTTTGAACATTGCAGGTGGCTTTCAAAGGCAAACCCACTTGGACAGGGTCCAGCACTGAGCAGTGTGGGTGTCAGTCAGCCAGGCTTGTTCCTGAGGTCAGCCCCCAGTTCCCTTCCTCTGCCAGTACGGAGGTGGTCACCAACAGGATCTGTTGCCCAATGGTGTACCCCAAATGGGTTTTACAGTTTTATACAGTAACAGCGTTTCTCCTGGCTTATGTGGCTGTGTAATAAGATGAAGTCCATTTTAATCCTGACCTCTCTTTCTATATAAAACTGCCTCTTTGGTCAGAGAATATACAATTGTCAAACCAAGAAATTGTTGTGATTTGGGACAATTGGAACAGGTTTTTTATAAGGCCGTTCCCCTGTGCCCAGTCTGGACTCCCTGTCTCCTTGAGCCTTGCTGCTGCCAGAGCCTCCCCAGTGCATGGGAGAGGTGGCAGCAGCCTGTGCAGAGCTGGGCTGCACATGGGCCACCCACCCCTCTCATGGGTAGGTGGGTGGGCTCGGAACCATTGTGTCCTTATGTCCCTTCAGGGGATGTGACAGTGTCCCCACTGACTGCTGGGGGCTGCTGGGGCTCTCTCATCTGCTGCCTGGGAAATGGCATCAGGTTCTTCCTTTTGATACTGGTCATTTAAGGTTTCCTCTGGTTAAAAATAAGTAAGGAATTGTTGTAGTTCTGGTTTTTTTGGTGGTTTTTTTTTTTTTTTCTGACAGAAGTTTCTCAGTTTTATCAGCTGCTAAATGAGAAAATTCTAAAGAAGAGTAAAACATATTTAATGATGGAAAGCTCTCGTTTTCCTGAGAGCTCTGCTGCCCTCCACTTCGGCTGTTATTGTTTTATTTGTGACAACAAAGGCAATTTCTCAGCAATTCCTTTTGCATTGTTGTCTTTCTTTGAATCATAAAAATGATGAAGCAAACAGCTGTTGCACTTTTGTTTTAGTTGCTGCAGATGGTGGGACTGAATCTTCAGCCTTAGTGGATGACAATGGCAGTGAGGAAGATTACAGCTACGAGGAGCTCTGCCAAGCTGCTCCCAGGTATCTGCAGCCCGGAGGGGAACAGCTAGCAATTAATGAGGTAATGTCCGGGGCTTTGCCTTGCTGGAATGATGAGCCAGGGAGGGCAGGGGCAGGGATGGAGGATGCGGAGGGATGTTTTCCATGGTCTGAGATTTCATAGTCATAAAAAATTCAATGGCAGTAGCTAGTTCTTTTGGGAGGCATTTTTGTTTGCTCAGAGGTAAATACCTTTTTGTGGGTAAAATTTTCTTTTGTACACTCTTTTACTAGCATGGTTGTGGTTTTTCAGTAAATTGTGATTGCAGTTTTTCAAATTGTTATTCCTTCTATAACCTCTCCTAGTGTTTCCTCCGCTATAGGAAGGGTGGGGGAAAGGGGACAGTTTGAGTGGGTTTAATTTTCCCTCTGGATTTTAAACCATCACACACTGTAACCGTTACCCTATGTAACTGCTCTGGAGCAGGATTCTTACTGTTTCCACTAATGAGTATATGCATAGATTTCTGAAAAACTGAAATTTTAGTTTTATTCTGTAACAAGAATAATAGTAGGCAATCTAGTGAGCTATGTTGGTCTCTTTGTAGTTTATAAACACTTCATTGTTTATCTTCTGTCCTTCACAATGTAATTTTCTTCCTATCTTAGCTGATCAGCGATGGCACCGTCGTCTATGCAGAGGCTCTCTGGGACCACGTCACTATGGATGATCAAGAGCTGGGCTTCAAAGCTGGAGATGTCATTAGAGTTCTAGAAGCTTCCAACAAAGACTGGTGGTGGGGAAGAAATGAGGACAAGGAAGCCTGGTTTCCAGCTAGCTTTGTCAGGGTGAGTAACTCTTTTGCTTCTTGCTTTTGCACCATTGCAAGATTCCTAGCAGAGTGCAACAGTTGTCGTGGTATTACATTTCATACCTGATCCTCAGCATGTTTATAGCTGAGCATCCGTGATGTAAATACCTAAGGAGTTCACAAGGAAAAAAAATAAAAGAGAATCACACCCTAAGTTCCCTTAGCTCCTCTGACAACTTTTACTTTGTCTTCTTCGATTGGTCCCTTTGTAACCAAAGGAATTTCTCAAACAGAGATTACAAGAGCAGAAAGCTCAACCAAAAAGTCATTAGAGTATACAGAAAGGACACAACAGTTCTTGTAAGGGTTCGGGAGAGCTATGCAACAGGGATTTCTTGGTAAGATAGGGCTTCATTTATTATTAATGACATTGTGTAGATATCTGGTTCACAGTCAGAACTCCATAGACAGAACTCACCCAAGATTAGTGACAGCATAACTCTGGGATGGTAAAAATTGAAATATGTTTTAGAAAATTATTTGAACTACCTTTTGAGAACCTGTAGTGAAACTTGCGCCATATTGCATGAAGTACTACATACACAAAGTGCAGCAGGTGGTTCCTCCCTTTCCCCTTCCTACATCTCTAGACAACATGGGCAATCAGACAGAAGTCAAAAAAGGAGGTGCTGCTATCTATATCGTACACATGAGGCACAGGGAAACTATTTTAAAGTGATTGAGTATCTACTTTTGTAATTTTTACCACTGTTCTAACTTGACCAAACACATCAGTAACTATCAGTAAGGGTCAGAAATAAGCTTAACTCTGAAAAGTACATGGACACTACAACATGGTCTCTCTCAAATACTGTGAGTAGAAAGGCATGTGTTTAACCAGACAGAAATCTCAACACTTTGTTTGAATATGCAGTGAGTACAGTGAGATAAATCCTGTTGTGAAGCCCCCTCAGTAAGATAAGAATGAGAACATGTCTGTATCCACTCTCCTCTTAAGTATAAGAAGTTTGTAACTGTTTTACCACATTTTGTAAAATTTCTGCTTCACTCTAATTGCTTTGTTTGTTCTGGCTGCAGCTGCGAGTTAATCAGGAAGAAGTGCCAGAAAACTGTAGTAATATCCAGGACGAAGAACAAGATTCAGATATTAGCAAGCATCGCCAGAAAATAGCTGAAAACAGGGATCAGATGAGAACCAACGTTATACAGGAAATTATGAAAACAGAACGAGTCTATATCAAGCATCTCAAGGACATCTGTGAGGTACATGCTTTAACCTGAGGATGTTCTGCTGACCTAAGGATAACAAATCATTCCATATAAGTTGAGAACCACAGTGCTTTCTCATATCAAAATACTCCCAGTTGTGATTCTGATGCTGTCAGTCAGATTCTTTGTTTCCTCTTACGGCTTTCTTCTCTGATGACTTCCATGAGCCATTGCTTCCTTTCTTTTAAAAAGCTTCCATTTTTGACAGCGAAAAAGCACTTCTCTGACTGCTATTTCCATAATAAATGAGAGAAGGAAGTCCAGATATTTAGAGCTTTTTCCCACTGTATAGAAAACTTTGAGTAACTGTAGTAAAATAATTTATAGTTCACTGACAAAACTTCTTGGAAATAACTTGGAAAGAGTACTTGCTAAGTGGTTTTTCCCTGTTTTCGCAAATGAGGAGATTTTTACTGGATCCTTAGAAGTTATGAAGAAATCTTAAGTGTGTTTTAGATCTACCTTGCTTGTTTGAAGCATAAAACAGGGGTGATTTTCTGCTTTTTTTTCTCAGTATTTGTTGGAGGCTCACACTTGGGCAAGAAGCTTCTTAATACATTTCACTGAAGTTTGCCTCTTCTGACATGAGTTGAGATGCATTTGACCTGTATTTGACTTGTCTTTGTGGTTTGCATTTGGAATGGTTCTAAGCAAGCTACAAAAATATTTTTGTAGCCTTAGTGTGCTAGGTCTGTCCTTGTATTTGTCATGCTGTCATCCTTTAGTCTACGACTTCCCACTAGATTTTTTCATTCACAGCAAAGTAGACAAGACAGCAGTAGGTTTTGATTTTTTTCTTTTTTTTTTTTTTTTTTTTTTTAGATCAGGCCTTTTATGTATCTTGAAGAAAGAAAAAAAGGAGAGAAAGAACAGAAATTGGCTACTAACTGACTAATTTTAAAACATTAAATGTAAATTTTGTCATTTATATTCATTATTTACATAAGCTAGTAAGATTGGTTGTGAGTATGAAAGATCAGGGAAGAATTTGTATGCTCTGCTATGCTGCTTCCATGGTTAGCTGAGTTCTAGGACATGACTCTCATATTTTACTGACCTGTTAAGACTTAGGCATATATTAATTAATTAATTTTCTCTAATATGTATATCCTATATATATTTTAATATCTGGCAAGCCTCTGAGTTTAATACAGGAGAGCACACATTTTCCAGGAAGAGAAGCAATGGGCCATGCTCAGCATGTGGGGCAGAGATAGTCTGTTGTCTACAGAGTGAATCTGTAGGGTGGTGCAAGTAGGACATAAGGCTGAAAATACATTCAAGTAGGATAAGCCAGAAAAGCTACACAGATAGTAACCCAAATTTGCAAGCTCAGCCCTAGAATGAATCACTCAGGCTGATTGTAGCCAGGATCATGAAGCTAGCGCATACCCATAGAACATGTTTTACATTCAAGGAGTGTCTGCAGTCCACATTACAGGAGCCGCACTGGAATTAGCTTTCCTTGTTGGTGCAATAGGAAGTGTGGTAGCTGGCTCGCAGCATAGCCACTGCACAGCTCTCAGAGCAGATGGCTGTGGAGACAGGAATATTCCTAACAGTGCCAGCAATAGCCAGTGTTGCTTCCTGGTAAACCTCACCAGAGCAACTGCAAGGCTTCCTGGTAAACCTCACAAGAGCAACTGCAAGGCTATTTCAGCTGTCTGCTCCCAAAGCTGTTTGTGGGAGGCCTGCCTGACAGCAGCCAAGTGGGGGGCCTGGCAGATAGCCCCTGTCACATCAGTTAACCTTTGCGCTCCCTGAGCCCTGGTGCCAAAACTGCTGTGAGACTGTGAGCACAGCAGCTCTTCTGGAGGTTCAGTCCCTGCAGTGGATTCGTAACAGAGAGATGCGAGTGGGCTTTACGCTCGGGAGGCTCCCTGCTTCATTTGGGGTACCCTGAGACAAGGGCTGGACCCCAAGAATCCGTATGTGAACATCTCAGGTGCAAATCTGAACTTGTGCTTCTGTTTGCGTGTTTGGCTGGGAAACCACTCCCTTGCCTAGAGACCACAGGGGTCTTGCCAGCTCAGGTGATTTTCATGGGTAGGACCTGCCTCATGTCCTCAGACTAAGGAGTGTTTTTTATTTCATTGCAGGGTTACATTCGGCAGTGTCGCAAACATACAGGAATGTTCACCACAGCTCAGTTAAGCACCATTTTTGGAAATATTGAAGATATTTACAAGTTCCAAAGGAAGTTTCTGAAGGATCTTGAGAAACAGTACAACAAAGAGGAACCTCACCTAAGTGAAATAGGGTCATGTTTTCTTCATCATGTAGGTTGAAAAACTTGATTTTATTTATGAAATTAACAAAATATGATAATAATAAGCCAAGTTACCGTATTAGGAGGAGATTTTACTAACAAGTGTTCCTTAAATACTAAACTGACAGCATTTTAGAATGTAAAGTAACTTGCAATTAATTAAATATTCAGTTTAGATTTCTCCTCATCTTTAGCAATCATGTAATTTTGTAAACAGTTTTAAGGATCCTTGTCAAAACTGTAATGATCACAGATGAGCTGGATTATTTGCAGTGATCTCATATTCAGCATGCAAAAACTTCATAAAGACATTAAGGAAGGTAGGTAGAGGGGAGATAGGGGAGATAGAGACTTGCTAAGCTTATAGCTGTCTTCCCCAAAGAAAAATACTTCTTAAAGTGGGTTTGATTATCCTGACTCAGGAAGAGACCTTTATTTCTGTGTTCTGAAAAAAAAGGGCACGAAGTTTTGACAGCTACAAAGTAGATATCTGCATACTTTCAAGGCTGGTCAGCCTGGAGGCAATATAGAAAACAGATTATTAATCTAATTATATATAATAGATATTACAAAAATAGCTTTTCTTCTTTATAGACAAATACTTTAGTAAAGTTGTAACTTTTTTTTTTTTTTATTAATAGCAAGAAGGCTTTGCTATTTATTCAGAGTATTGTAACAATCATCCCAGTGCCTGCATTGAACTCTCCAAACTGATGAAGCAGGGCAAATACCGCCACTTCTTCGAGGCCTGCCGCTTGCTTCAGCAGATGATTGACATTGCCATTGATGGTTTTCTTCTCACACCTGTTCAGAAAATCTGCAAATACCCTCTGCAGCTTGCAGAATTGCTCAAATACACCACTCAGGAGCACAGGTGAGAGAACTAAAGTAACAAATTCTATAATAGTAGTAACATCTAATTGCTCAAGTTTTCTGGGCGACGCAACATTGGAGCATTTGAGATCAGGGGCAAAACTGTCATGGACCACAATAAACAGGACATCTTGGAACCATCACAGTCAGTCACAAAAACAATATCTGAAGGTGCAGCACAAGGGAGTGAGAGGATGCAAGACACAATGAGGAATAAGTTAAAGAGGAAGAAGGAAAAGAAGATGATGTTTAAATAGGATGCAGGGAGGGATGTGTAAATCAGAGTGAAAAAAAAGGCTGGTGTGTCAAAAGAAATCAAGGAGAAGGAAATCCAAAGAAGAACAGAAGACTCATGAAAGTTGTGGATGTAAGAAAAAGTAAAGAGTGCCTTAGAAAAAACCCCACAACCTGAGCAAGTTTGGAGGTAATTTGTTTTAGAAACTTAGTAGTAATGAACACTTATTACCTTAGTTTGCAGTAAAGTCTAGATATATTTTCAGCTGGCATAAATAAAAATTGAAGTTGCAGATTATTAGCCTTTCTGGTATACCCTTGTGCTGATTAAATCTTTGACTAAATTAAGATTTTATCTGTAAGTGTATTTTTATTTTGTATAATTGCAAGAAAGTATTCCATTGTGACCCCTGTGCTCAAAGTCCAAATGAAGCCTGAGGCAATGCTTCCTTGGCCAGAGACAGTACTTTAACTTTGAGAAAACTCCCCTTGGAGACCACTAGATTTTTGCCAGGGACGAAATATGAGGTGTGTGAAGTACTGACATTTAGATATGAAATGCCTCTATTCAGTTCCATGACTACCTGGGAAGTGCTGCAATAGCAGTTACTAACAAGGGTTTCTCTTTCACTGCTGCTACTTTTAGAAAGGTTATTCTGTGAGCTATTAAACCTGCAGATAAAGTGACATCGAGGTCTTGCCACCTTCCACCCTAGTACCTGTTTTCACTTTGTGTGGCACAGCATCCAGAGATGCCTTCAAGCACAAAGATGCTCACAAATGGGCAGACCTACACCCACACGGAGCCTTGGGAAGGCTCCAGCCAGTTGGGGGTTTTGGTAGCATTTTGTTTTTGTAAAAAAATTGAAGTTCCAGTATGCACAGCCTGCTGTGAAGGTCACAAGTTGTGTAGAAAGTTTGGAATAAATACTCACCTACAGAGAAAAAACTGAGTTAAGGAAGGGCAAGTGTTATTGTTAATTCTCACTTTCTGTATTCAGTGTGGCAGAATAGAGTTTCCACAGATATAAATAAAGAGAGGAGAGAATGTACACATTCAGAAGGGAAGCAATCATCAGCAGCCAATGAAAATTGGAACTGAGACAGAAGCAGATGAAAAGGACAGCAAGGCTAACCCCTTGGCAGGATTTATTTCTGCTTTGTGCTGTTTTCTGCCTCTGGCTCCCTTTTCTGCAAGAGGCATTCTGATAAAAGAGGAAAAGCAGCTGCTCTGCTGGGATTCCTTTGGCAAGAAATACGTCTCTTCCCTTCTGTCTTCTGAGAGCCTCTATTTGAGGAAGGTGAAGGAGTGATGGGTGCTATTCAGAGGTGAAAAAAAAAGCCTATCTCCAAGTTTGGGGAGATTCATAGGCATGTTGGGAGCTCAGGAAAGAAGGAGGAGAGCAGACCATTGGAAGAAGGACAGGAGGATTGGCCTGAGTTGATTGCATTAGTCCCGAAGCAGAAGAGGAAGGTGGCCATTGTGGCTCTCACACATTCGTCCCATGGAAATGTGATGCTTTCTTCACATTGTCTCCTTTAATTCCTCTCTCCAGTTCCCCTGTTCTTGTGTTCCTCTCTCACCCTGTGTGGGGTTACTTTTGGGGTTTTTTTCTGTCCACCTAGCATTCTCCATTTGTGTTCATTGACACGGTCATTGGGAACAAGAAGGAGAAAATACAGATGTTAAACATGATTAAAAGAATGCCCTTCCCAAAAAAAAGGCACTAATATCTTGCTTTAAAACACAGTCCTTTGGTGAAATACAGCTGTCACTGAAGTCAGTGGGAGTTCTGCCATTGTTTTCAGTACAGGCAGTGTTGCAGTTCATTAATCTATATCCTCTGCCTCCTTCCACCAGTCTGATAATTTGCTCCTGGACAAGCCCAGCAGTACAGCAGCACTGAATTGTACAGGCTACTGTGTGGGGTTTGGAATAGCGGGAATCAGATTTCTCTTTCTTAAGTACCTGAATGTAGGGATAAGTGGATAATGTGGGCTAGTACTGCAAGCACTGTGGTTGCATCATTTCCATGGTTTGTGATTGCATCATGTCCATGGTATAAGTGATCCTTGAAATGTGCTTACATTTCCCAGTGATTATAGCAACATAAAAGCTGCATATGAGGCCATGAAGAACGTGGCATGCCTGATCAACGAGCGAAAACGGAGACTAGAAAGCATAGACAAGATTGCACGTTGGCAAGTCTCTATCGTAGACTGGGAGGTGAGTGTCAGCCTGTGCCTTTCCTGGGCAAAGGTACTGTGTACAATACTTGATGTCCCTTGCAGGATATGTCTTTCTGTGTAGGTGGTTGTTTATGGTGCCTATTTTCAAGTGGTCATTGCTCAGTTAAAAGTCCAGTTATTTCATTTGCAATGTTTCTGTTACTGATTAACCTTGTTTATAGTTCAGGAAGAGCAGCATGTATTAACATGGACACTTGCCTTTGAGATGAGATGGCAAAATGGAGCTTTTAAAAATGCTAGGCCTGTTAAATCTCATTTGGAATTTTGGTAGTTCTGTCAGGACGGGAACCTGTTTCACTGACCTACGTGTTTTCCTCTGTTTATGAAGAAATAAAGTAGAGCAGAACCACATTGATTGAATTTACCTCTGTGATATTATTTACATTGTGTGACATTTTCAAATCTAATAATAAAAATATAAGAAAAGTGAGTGAACTTAAGACTTGATTATATAGTGAGATTGGTTAGATACACAGTGAGATCTTAAAATATTATTTACTTACCACATATCTCTCTATGTCTATATATCTATCTTCCTAGGGACCAGATGTGTTAGCCAGAAGCTCAGAACTGATCCACTCCGGAGAACTGACCAAAATATCAAAACAAGGCAAAACCCAGCAGAGGACTTTCTTCCTTTTTGACCATCAGCTTGTCTTCTGTAAGAAGGACTTGCTGAGAAGGGACATCTTGTATTACAAGGATCGCATTGACATGGATGAGACGGAAATTGTGGACACCGAAGATGGCAGGGACAAAGATTTTAACATCAACGTAAAGAATGCTTTTAAGATAATAAACAGAACAACAGAAGAGATTCATTTGTTCTGTGCAAAAAAACAAGAGGATAAAAAAAGATGGATGGAGGCGTGCGAAAATGAAAGGAGAAGAGTTCGAGAAGACAAGGAAATGGGTGAGTGGAACAATTTCTAAACAGTGGTTAAAACAAACTCGCTTTTGCAGTTCTTTGTTTTGTACAGATGTGCACTCTGTCTTCTTGAGCTGGTGTCCCTTTCTTATCTGACATGATGTTTAGCTGTGTAAGTGGAGCCTATTCAGGTGTGTTTGCCCTGTCACTGTGGGCCAAAGCTCTAGGGCAGGTAGCATCACCCATATGATTCTGGTGTGTTACGGAGCAGAATGAGAAATGGGATATGACAAGATGCAATTCACAACAACCAATCAATAATGAAAATCCATCTAAAATCCTAGCACTTTGTATGAACGATTGGTGAAAAATACCTGTTTGTAAAAGACACTTCTTTACAAAGCCAAGCAGCAATAATTGTAGATTTATACTCTCTGTGTCATATAGTGGCACCTCCTGTACCCAGGAGGCCCATGCAGTGGTATGGTGTCATTAACTACCATACCATATTGACCCAGCAATAGCACCACTGGGCAGTGCACAGAGAAATTAAGCCAAACCTTGAGTGAGAAGGAAAAAAGGTAGTAAATCCTAGGACCAGTTTTAGACCTGCAGCCTGTGGGACACTTCAAGGACAGTGTGTCTTCTTTGTCAATGGATACTTAGGATTGCTTTTTTGGTTTTGCATAATTTTATGCTTCCTTTAAGATCAGTGACAAAAGCTCCAGCAAAATTTTACTGGGAAAGCTTACACAAAGAAAGCAGCAACACCAATTAAAAACAAAACTCTTTTTAGTATTTCTGAAAAGTCATGTTAGTGCATCTGTGTGTGTCGGCAGCATGAGAACTTCTCCTTTTCAATAACACTCTTGAGGCTAAGGCTTTGGATTGACATCAGGTTAACACTGGAAGTGCAGTGAAATGGATGATACAATTCAGAAATTATTAAAACTTAAACAAGATGCCAAATCTTATATTTCATGTTCATATAAAAAACCTGGTCAGAATAACAGGAAGACAGGAATTACCCTTACATTGCAAAGGTAGCCCTTTTGATCTTAGTGACTTTCTCTTGTTTGATACTGTTTTAAGTATGATGAAAATAAGGCCTTTTCCGTATGTATTAGATAGTCCATAAGCAGAAGAAAATACTTGAAAGTTTGCCAATTCCTTCTCATTTTAAAATAATTTTTAATCCTTCTGCATTGCATCAACTGATCCAATTAATCCCAGTCATCTTGAGTCTAGAGTAAACAATGAAGGAGCTACAGCTAAATATCCTTCAGACATTCCAAACCTCTTTTCCAGTGCTGAATGTCACAGTGTGACATTATAATTGGTGTTGTTGGGACAATGCTGACGGTTTTCATGCCTTGCTCTGTGTGGAACCTTGTGCTCACGGGGAGGTAGCTGCCTTCCCCAATTCACCTAAACAGAACTCTAAAATAGTGGATATTACAAAAGGGTGTCAGAGGGTAATAGGGCAATGATGAGGATCTGATCATATTTGTCCACAGAGTCCCTCTTAGAACAAATTTACAGAATGACTCCAGTATACAATGAGAACCATAATACAGTGACATGGAAAGTTGCCACAAAGTAAAACACAGCTCCTGCACTTTGGTGAGCAGGATTGAGATAAAGAAGATAAAAAGTGAACAAATGAACGCTTCCATTTCCATCTTTCTATGAAGAAGCATTCTTGAGCTCTGCACCTCCTCCTGAGTGGTTACTTTACGGACCACTGGGAGAGTATGTTGAGCAAGTTAAATGCTGTCTGTCAGGAAGCTCCTGAGGCTCTGCCCTGGGCAGTCACAGGTCTGTCTTGGTGTTATCATTCCTTCTAAGTGACAGAAATCCCCAAGCATGAGGTGACTGCAAAGGTGTAGCAGCTACTGCCCTAAACTATTTCTTCTGCTGGGACTTCATGAAAATCAACATATGAGATTCAAAAGAGTAACCATTCAACAGTGGTGGCACTGGCAGTGAGATTTGTCAAAATGGCACTAACCTTTATTTTGGGACTGGGTCATAAATTGCCATGGTTACTGAGTGCAAGAATTGCACAAGGAGAGTCCCTTGTGCTTGATGCTTTTCAGGCACAGTGCAGTATAGTGAAAAAAACCAACAAAAACCCAGTTAAAAGAGTTTGATAATGGCACATAGGCACATGCAGTCTTTTCTGCCCATGTAACATCTAACCTTCTGTAAAGCTGCTTTTCAAGTGTTGCAACTCACTATTCTGATATTCCTGTTTTGGGACAGGTATGATGAACTAGAGGAAAGGTAGTTGAGTTGTAATAGCTGATGTCCATCTGGTCTTGTGAGTCACAGTGGCTTGGATGTTTTCTCCATTAACCACATAAGACTGTTTCTTTTCTAAAATTTCTTCTTTTTTTGGCATAATTGAACATTTCCTTTAGCCAAAACCAATGGGAAAATGCCACTATTCTCAGCCTCAGGTTTAAATTTATCTTGTTGATTTTGTAAGCTATCTTGCTGAACTATACACAAAGCCTCTAATCTGACCACTCTGGGAACAAATAATAATCTTTCACTTTAGAACTGCAAATGGCATTTTACTTCTATTTTCAAAGACAATTCAGTGTGAGTCATTGTGTCCCAAACCATATCTAGGTTTTTTTTAGCTTTTATGAATATATGAGAGAAAAGACCACAGCCAGAAAATCCTTCTCCAAACCACTAATAGTAACTCTAAGAAAGTGGTCTGATCTTTCTTGATGAAGTTGCTTTCATTTTTTAAAATCTGTTTCCTTGTTTCTATAAATGAAAAAAAAAACAAAAAAAACCCTTGCAGAATAAAATAAACTTCTATTACCCAAACATTATGGACGTTTTAAGTTAATAGGCTGATTTGTAATGACTTCTTCATAAGTTCAGGATAAAATCAAAGGGAGTTTAAAAAGTATAGAGAAGTGAGGGAAGATGCAAAATGGAACCAAAGCAGACACTTGATTCTGGCTTTGAACCACGGCTTCTGTGCTCTTTCTATGCATCTGTGTGAAATGAGTGCAGCCTTATGCACAGCATGAAATGAAACAGCATGTGCACCCTGTTGTCACCTTGAGCAAGTGTGACATTTCAGTGTATCTCAGCTGTGTTGTGCACAGGGAGAGGAAACTGGAGTGCTTCTACCTAGGCTCCAGGCAACACCAGTCTCTGGTGCCACCTTCTAGCAGATGTCTGTCATCTCTGTACTCCCACAGCTCAGCCACACACCTGTCACACGATAGTAAATAGCCTAGGGTTACCCACAGGCTTCATGTGAGTTACACGAGTGTGTGAACAGGTGCATGAGGAACCCAAGTGAGGGATCCAGCCCCAGAATGATGCAGCCAAAACCACATCACAGCCTGCTTCAGTGCCTGCCAGATTTTGTGATACTCTCCTCTGAGTAAAAGGAAAAATACCCAAATTCGTTAGGTTAGCTCAGAGTGAGTGAAAAACAAAACGATTCTGCATTTGTGATTTGTTACTTGATGACTTGTAGGTTTCAGAAATGTTAATTTACACTTTTTTCTTTTAATCTCTTGTTGTCTGGAGTTATCTATCATTATCCCTGCGGAAAAACCTCTTAAAGTTCATATGACAATATAAAACATACTTCTAAAAACTTCAGGTGTATTGCTACTGAGATTTACTAAAAATTATTTAAAATACAGTTTACTTATTTGTTTTAATTTAATGTAATCAAATATTAGATGCAGTAATTTTGTACTAATGCCCTAATTTACACTTTGACATAGGTATGGAAATCTCAGAAAACCAGAAGAAACAAGCCATGCAGAATGCCCGTAAGTCAAGGCAAGGAAAAATTAAAGGTGGGTGTTCAGAATTGCATTACCTTCTTACTGTGTTCCATCGTTCTTTTCATTAGGAAATAGCACAGTCTGGCTGTGGCTGAGTTCCTCAGTCTTTTAAAAACATTTCTTGTGGTTTACATGGAGGCAAATAATTGCCATTAACCTGTATTTTAATATTAAATTCCAATATCTCTGTCAACTGTCTACTAAATCAGCTTTCTGAGTTTCTTCAGACAAGTTAGTATTCTGTATATTAGAGAAGAAGCTCAAGAGATAAATAAAGCAAGTTTTTAAGCTTGTGAGGGATTGGATGCATAGGTTGAATTAGAAATGAGTGTTACAATTTCTTCCTTTGCTTTTACTCAAAGAGCTTGTTCTTTTTTACCAATTCTGTGCCTTCTTTACCAATTCTGTTCCTTCTTTTAAATGGTCTGAAGTTCTTTTTGCAAGCCACATTATTATATTATTTACAATAACAGTTAAAATGGCTTTTTCTGGCATCTCTCTAGAAGAAAGGATGGACCAGAAGCTTGTTTGTAGGGAAATGGCTTTTTTATTCATTTCCTGGCTCAGAAAATAATTACAACAGAAACAAATCACAACACATTTTGTTCTTTCCCATTTTAAAGTCAAACTTGTGTAAATCTCTAGTGTGCTGAGAGAAAAGTGGAACAAGATTAAAATCTGAGTTTAGGAGTGAAGGAGTTGATGTTAGGTTGTCTTCTGTTCCCTGGCATTAATATTCTTAAAACATTTTCTCTTTATCAATCAACAGATATCCCTAGAACATGTGTGGATTTTCAGGGGAGTGGCTAAAGTTTGTGATTAGGAGATTCTGTTCAGAATGCACAAAGATCAAAGTCTTAAGAACATTAACCCAGGAAAATACATTTCAAATGGAAGAAGCAACATTCTTGTTGGTAGCAGTATTTTACCCAGCCTTACTCTGAGAGTGGATTGAAGTACTAGTATCTGCTGTTTGAAGCCATTCCTTTGAAATACCAAGATTTACTTGTGCAAACAATATAGTCCAGCTGTGTGAGACTGCTGCTTGGTTTTGGTAATTCTGTAATATTTTTATTGAAACTGTTGTCTTCTTAAGCCAAATCAATGCAGCAATTAAAAAGTCAAACATCAGAGAAGGTGATCCATAGTAGTTCTGCCATTCAAGATCACAGCAAAATTCATCATGTCCCCTGGCTCTGTGCTTAAGTTTCCCTAGCTGACTCAGGTGCTTTCTCCAACTGTTCTTCCACAGGTGTGAGCTATAATGGGTGTCCTGTGCCTCCTCCACACCAAACCCTGCATCCCCTTCACCAGCGACACATCACCGTGCCTACCAGCGTCCCGCAGCAGCAGGTCTTTGCCCTGGCAGAACCCAAGAGGAAGCCATCCCTCTTCTGGCATACCTTCAACAAACTCACTCCCTTTAAAAAGTGAGGGGCCAAGGACCTGGAAGGACATCAGCACAGAAGGAGACTCACTCCAGAGGACGACTTTGGAGACAGACTCAAGCTTGCTCAGTGAAGCTCCCGTTTTGGAGGCAGAACCTTGGGTTCCCTTGAGCCAGGAATGCAGCCTTTGTCTTAGACAGGAAAGAAGTTTGTCAGGGCTGCTCTGAAGTCCATGTTGCCAAGTGTCAGCATTGCTGATGAAGAGCAGTCTCTCTTCTGACAAAGACAACTTGCTGTTACTCAGAAACAGCAGTATTTGATCTCTGTTTCTTAGTTGTGTTGAAGTAGTGATGGAATCATGCAGGTCATTGTAACATTTCATTTTTCTTAACCTTACATTGATGGCCAAATTTTGGATAGGGAGGAATTTTTCCTTAGGGGTGTATCAGCAAGGAGTCTTAGGAGAATTTTCTCCTTCCTTCTGGAGCACTGAGCACAGATCACCCATTGAAATCAGGTGGATATATCCCATGTGATTAGCCAGCTATTGCAGAATTTAGTGGACCCTAATCCTTCCTGTCTTTTTTTCTATTACATTGCCAAATGGCAGGAGAATATCCCGCAAGGCCTTACCATATTCCAGATTGGAACAGGGAAATTTTATTCTGTCCTATAGAAACATGGGCAGAGTGTGAAATGGACTGTAAAGATACGTGCATTTATTGCACACAAGTGGAAACAAGAGCAGCCCAGGGCATCTCAGATTGATTTGTTTCAGTCAGGACAATATACTGCATGCATGTATGCTCTTCAGTGTAGAGCTTTAATATTGCTTTTTCACGCATTTCTTCACCTGGGAGACTCTTCTTTGTGTTTCCAATATGCTTATTTCTCTGTGTAAAAAATACATTTTTATTTTCTCATGGAGATAATGTGAATGTACAAAATCAGAGTTGAGACAGTACATGGTGACTACTGGCTATGTTACACAGGTCTCATGCTTTTTATTCATATAGTTGGACTTAGAAGATGAATAATTAGTTATGTAAATATATTGAAACGGTCTGGATTCATGCTTCTTGTATGCCGTCAATTGACAATGGGTTTTGACCAATAACTTCTTCAAAAAGAAAGAGAAATCCTTACTGGAAGGGACAAAGAAATTGTGTGGACCAGAGATGAATTTTTGTCTTGGTGTCATCAGTCCCCATTGGAAGGGGAAAATCTGACTTGATTAAGGTCAGCTCTGGCCAGCATGGGCAAGCCATTATTTGCATTGCTTCAGTTTGTCTGTGGCATGAAGTTGATCTGGGAAAATACCTTTTCAAAAGCCACCAGGAAGAAAGAGGATCCTGATATTTGTAGCACTGATAATTTCTGCTTGCTTGTTCTCATCAAGGATGACAGGACTGCTGGGAATATGGAAGGAAATAAAGACTCAATATGTTTCAGAGCTGATTTGCTATGAATGTCTTTACAATACTTTATCCTATGCTGCTGATTAGGGGCATTACCTGATGATTAGGATAGATCCAAGGTTATTCTTTGACAATGGGCACAATCAGATGTGTCATGGATCCGTAATATATGGAAAACAAGCACGGGGCTAAACGCCAGGCATTTTAACAACAATGTAAAAAAGCCTTATTTTAAAGATGTATTTGTTCCTACAACTGTTGTTACCTCCATGTTTTTATTTATCATCAGTGTTGTGAAGCCCACTAGTAACTAGGTTTTGTGATTTCCTAACTTTGTGGCCACTTCTGCAATGCCCAGGTTTGTGGTTTTGATTTTAAATTACATCTTTTGACAACAGTACATTTCAAATGCCTTGTGTATATAGCTCAGCAATAAGGCAAAGTCTGGTACTCTCAGCCAAATTGTGCCCTGCATAGTCAACTTCATTGTTTGTGTTTTCCCATAGGAATGGGAGGTGACCTAAACTAGTTAAGAACTGGAAGTGCACACTGACATTTGTAATGATCCAGCTGAAAGGAAATGCACAGGGAAGTCAGTGAAAAAAGCTGCTTGTATGTTTCTCTTGATGTTTTAGCCAGCCATTGCTGCTCAGATTTTTAAAATAGATAATTCTAAATGCTCAGTTTAAACACAAGGAGCAGACTTCCAAATGCAGGCATGGATGCATGCCTTTCCCCTCAAATGAGTAAGCCTTTTGTGTTTCTTACGTACCCATTTTTGTGGGTACATGCCACACTCAGGCCTGTAAACCAACAAGATGCATGTACAGTGCAAGTGAAGATGATGTTTTTCATAATCACATTTTGAAAGACTTGTTCTAAGTGCAAAAAAAAGGCTGAAGTTGGATTGCAGTGCTTAACCAGGAACTTTGCCAGCTGGACCTTGAAGACATTATGAGATCCACACTTACATATGTGTCTTTGCTGAAACCTGCTTCCTTTCCAGTGCTTGGTTCTGTGAGGTGCTGGAAAAAAAGGGTTTGGGGATCTTTCTTCTGACATGTCAGTGCCCATGAAGGCTCTTCCCATGTATTTGTGCTGGTGCCTTAGCCCTAAAAATGGACAGAAATGTTTGCATATGGTTTTGGATGCAGCAGGTTTTTTCTCAAGAAGTGAATTTCAAAGAGCTAAAAAGAAAATATTTCATGGTGCAGATTACTCAGGACAGTTTTACATATAGTACCCTTCATATAGACATGATTGTTTAGTAATGCTCTCTCTGTCTTTCTTTGCAATATGACCTTGCAACAGATTTAAGATCAAATATAGTAAGACAGGCCAAATTTTTACTATGCCATAGTCCTTTAAACAAATTCTAGTGAAAAGACACAATTATATTATTCAACAATTAAGATACTTACTTGGGAGTTAGCCTCACTTCAGCATCTGTGGGAAGGAGTTGCAACTAAAATGTAGAAATTTGAATTCTAGGAATGCTTGCCCCAGTTCTCCTTCTGGTGACAAAACTTATATATGTGTCATCAGAAAGCTGTGATGGCAACATCTGTTCTTTTCCACTTGCATGCTTTAAGTTACTATAAAAGTTCTAGGGCAACTACTAAGAATATTTGTGCCTCATTTTGACAAAGCCCAGCCAGAGCCTTCCTGATGGCCTGCTGAGCAGATAACCTCAGACTTTTTGCATGAGATGCAGTAAAATATAATTGTCTTCAAATGAGTTGGGAAAATGCCAAACCATAATTGCATCCTACTCAGAGCATTTGATGTATAAAATAATAAGATTGTTTTACAAGTGGCTCTTGCCATGCTAAATTTCACATTGAATTTTAGTGGTCAGTGTAAGAACTGAGTTCAAAGCCAGACCTCTCAAATGTTCCACATTTTAGTTGTCTTTTGGAAATAATTATATCACAGTTTTGGAGCCAAAGGTCTTTAGCCATAACTAACCCAGTACCTTTTTCTAACTGCCTTTCTGCTTTTTTTCTATATGTGTGGCATTTGTATGTAGGAGATGCCTCCCGAACCATCTCTAATTTAAAACTCTTTGTTGTAAATACTAGGGATAGCTTGCATATATATTTTATTTCGGTAAGTGTTTTGTAACACTGTACCGTCCATACATTGCTTTGTGCATCTCACCCCCTGTGTGTGCTGTTACACGTGTTGTAAATGAAGTGTCCTGGCTGCAGAGCAGAGGAATTGGCTGTTGACGGCTGAAGTACAATATATAGGACTGCAGTAGCTTGATGTGCATTTGTTCTGGAGTAACTGCATTGCAAAGTTTATTTACTCTTCAAATGTTGTTTGTCAAATGAATCTATTTTCTGGAAATAAGTACAAACTTACATTACTTTTATTTTTCTCTTATTGTACATGTTTGAATTAAATAATATTATACAAAGCTGAAGTTCCTCATCCGTGTCTTACAAAACTTTATTGTGCAGTTTTAAAATTGTGGTTTCTTTTATTGTCTATAAAACATCCTTTGTGATGCAAATATATATCAACTGTCATATTTCTTCTGGTATTTTAAAGAAAATAGTCACATCATTCTCTCTTGGTTTCCCAATAACAGCTTCACTACTTCCCAGCACAAGTTCATTTTAACAATGCCTGGTTTGAAGTCTTTATTGTTCAGGCAAAGCCCATACTTGTTGCTGTCTCAGCCTGTGATTACTGTGTTTTACCTTCTCCTGGCAGAGGGTTCACACAAGTACCCCTCAGAGTACATGCAGGTGCAGCTTTTGTGCTGATAAAGCTCCTGCTAACAGAGGATGGTGACTTCAGTACTGCAGTGTAGGTAAGGAGGATTAGATTTTATATTCTTTGGAATGAAAGCAAAACCATTTGAAGGGATTCTGCATTTGAAAGGCATGTTCTGCACATGTGTGTGAACAGGTTTACCTGCCTGTGACAGCAATGGGCAACACAGCTGCGGATTCAGCTTTTCTGATTTGGGGAAGTTTTTTGTATCTCATCATTCTGACAGGGCAGAGGGCCATGTCTAAAAGGTGTGCCTGTGTCCTTCCTACTCCAGACTGTGTCAAAAATTGTGTTTTGCTGAGACACCAGCTTTAACAAAATAACATACTTTGCTGAAATCTTTTCATCAGAAATGTTTTGACGAGTTCAAGTCCTGGCACAACAGTTGGTTTGCTAATTCTTTCCCTCTCTTTCCAACATCCAGGCTCTTATATTTCTTGGTTCATCTCAACAATGTGAGTTTCTGCCTCACAAGGCAGCTGCTGCTGCAGTGGGATGTGTGCTGAGTTCTCCAACATTAAAGTGAAAGGCATAGTTTGAGCACTTAGTGAGATAGATGGATGACATAAGAACATACCCTGAGCAAACACTGGAGTAGAATGTAGCAATCAAGAGGCTTTCTAAGGACCCTGTGGTTCATCTGGCCAGGGTGAGCTCATTTGTACATTTTATTTCATGCTTGGGCTATCAGGCTAAATCCTATAGGTTGTTCTGTCCTATCAGCTTTTAAGTTCCTTGAGAGCTATCTATCAGATGGAGCTTTTAGTTTGCACACAAATAGCACTGCTTGTCTTAGTTGTTTTTGTTGTTTAGGTTTTTTCCAAAGGCTGCATAATGATCTGTGCTTGGTAACAGAGACAAGGACTCAGGCCTTTTCATGTTCCAGAATCAAAGGAGAAATGAAAAACTCAGCAGTGAAAACCAGCATGCCATGTAGCTTGTAAGGAAGGCACACAAATACTCCTTACACAAATAAATGTGTTTCTAAGGGCTTTACAAAATCCAGTTACTCTATCTAGAGGATATGTAATTGTGAAAATATGACAAAACTATAAACTGTCAGCACAACACTTTTTTTGTTAATCTTAGGTGTCTTTTAAGTTCACTGCAGTCAAAGTTTGTCCAGTGTCTGGGGCTGAGAACTCACCTACTGCCACTATCAGGTATTTAGGCTCTGATTTTAAAAAACAGACACGTGTGTGTGTGTGTGTACATGTGTGTGTGTGTATGTACGTGTGTTTACACCTACACCTCCTTTGTAGCATTCCATCTGGCATGCCCAAATGTCTCTGCTGGCACCTACAGCAGGTTGCACCAGACAAGTGACCCGCATCCATCACACCTTCCCTCTGTTTACATTACACCATTACATCCTGCATTTCTGTTGAGCGTCTTGTGGTGTGGGAGTATGTGTGTGTGATTGACATCTGGATAGCATTTATCTGAGTCATTTTAATGTTTTAAGCATTCAGAGTGGGACAGTGGCAGCCAAACCACTCTGCAGACAATCAGAGGTTGGAAGGTGTCCATCCACATCACTGGAGTCATGTTAGTGAATGTTCAGATGGGCAGATCTGAGAGGGCAGAGGTCAGCAGAGGAAGGAGTACAAGTGCTCTTCATGGGCTTAGTTTCTTTCCAGACACAAGGAGATGTAGGATTTACCTACGGTTGCTCCCAGGGATTTTTTTTTCAGGAAAATTAAAACTGGTCAAAGAAGAAAGGAGGAGCCCCAGGTGCGCCATGGCCCCTTCCTATAAGCACACCCAGACTTGAGAGATACTGACTTACTGAAAAAGGGTCTAGAAACTGCTCTGCTAATAAGGTCAGGTATATCTAATTAATCATCATGGCCATTGCTGTCATATTAATCTCCTAACAAAGGTTATCTAAAAACCTGCCTTTCAGATGCAATGTTTTTTAAGAAGAAATAATGAGCTCTTGCACCCTTTTCAAATCATTGTTCTCTGATGAGACAAGACACTAAAAAGCAGCTGAAGGAAATGTTTGTCTTTAGGGCTATTTCTCTCACTTGGTTGTCTGTTAAAAATGCATCAAACCAGACTAACTGCAGAGTCCATCAAGGTATAGTTAACTAATGAATGACGAATGAATCCTAACTGGCAGGATGGGCTGTTTTTTAATGAACTGAACTTCTAAGTGAGAAAGGAGGCTGAGGCTTAGCAAGCTTAGAAAATTTCGGATGATGTTTAATGGGTAAAGAGAAAAGGATTGTTCGTTGTGGATCTCGTTTCTTCTCAGCATAGCAGCACGGTTAATTTGGCTCCAGAAGTTCATTCAAGTAGAGTAGCGAATTGCTGCACGTGGTCCCTCCTTTTCCTCAGAGCGCACTGGACACGATGTCCCAGGTTCATGCAGAGCAACTCAACTCTTGCAATATTTTGGTGTCGCCACAGGGTGGTGGTGAAGATCTTACAGAAAACTTCGTTTCCCTGCGGTGCTGAGGGAACCTTCTTCGATATGTGCAGAGCACACGTGTCACATCTTTGCAGTGTGGTGACGCCCTGGAACACTGTTTGCGGTCACTTGAACCACCAAGGGTGAATTAAGGCCACTTCCTGTAAAACATTAACTCCTGTTACTTTTGGTTTTATCCTTCACTGTTGATAATCAGTGTTTAGGGAGTTGATGATAAGCTCATTTGACTTCCACTAGGCCTTAGCAGCAGTTTCAATAGTTTCAAGAAGACACAGTTATGGCTTTTCCAAATTATTTACCAATAATATATAATTTAGTAGCATAATAGCTTTGACTGTTGCTTGAACAGCTATATAGAGAGCCAGCTAATTACACATTAATAGCTTTGTAATTCTATTTATTTACTTTAATTCAACCTTGTTACCTCTTTTCCATAATCTCCTAATAATTGTAATGCTATATTCTCAGCATTTTTAGTTTTAATTTCCATAGTCTTTGTCCCTAAATCAATTGTAAATTACCTGATTCAGAAATTAACTTCATTAACATATTTTAGCAGCACAATAATAGTGTGACATGCCTTCCATTGCACAAATCAACCAAGTTGTCGGAATCTAACATTTGTGTGATGTATTTGTACAAAGGAACAGGGAAATCAAAGCCTTATTGATCCACTTTAACATTTTTCTTTCATGTAACAGTGGTAAAAGGCAAAGTACGGAGCAGTTCAGCTTAATATTGGAATAAATAGAAAGATTCCACTTTAAACCTCTGTTTTAATTATTGAACAGCTCTCAAAATTAAATCACTGACCTTTGAGAATTTAGTGACCAAACAAGTGCTTGTCCTCAAGGCACATAGCAGAGTGTGCATTCCTTTACATGACGCTTTTACACTCAAGATGCCCAAGAACACTGCAGGTACCAAGTGAACAAGGTAAGAACAAAGACCCTATATATGTGATATGTGATGATGATATTGATGTCAGGTTGTGGAGAGGAGTGCATGTATGGGGACCACACTGTCTACTCTTTATGCAAGAAACACTTCCCTAGACAACTGGGAATGAGATTCTCTGTAAGTGGGCAAGGACTGTCAGACTTCTCTGTTGGATGCATCATAATCCTAACAGCGTCATACAGAGCACTTCTTCCTTTTGCACTTCTCTGGAGTCCTTTGGCAGCAAATACTTATATACCTCAGGAGGAGCAAATGTTTTATCTATTTTCACCTTTCTTTAGTGCTAACCAGCAGCAGCAGGAAAATGGGATTTTTCTGGCTGGTGATCAAACATCTCTGAGTAAATCCATTGGCAAAGACTCCATAAATAATTTCTAATAATGGTTCCAAAATGGGGAACTTTTCTGAACACAGAATAAAAAGATTAAGGAACATGTCCTAAAGCTAAAGTCTTACTCTATAAATTAGGTTAAGGGTGTAATTATTCTTATTGAGGACATACTGATGTCTCTCCACATGGTACTTGTGTGCATTGTTTCATGAGAGTGAGAAATTGTGGTGAAGAGATTAAAGAGAAGACATAATTTTCTAGTTAATGCTAGTTAATATTGCAAAAGAAATACTGATCTTACTTCTCATTAATAAAAGAACCAATTCCAAAGACAATTGTGTAAAATTTACTCATACAAACAATCACTTTTACCTGTTTAAGTACTTAACCTATATAGCTGAAGCTTCTGTGCATTAGACATTTATGGATATTAATTCCAAATCAAACAGGTATTAATTTTGTTGCTATTTGCTTTTTATTCCTTTGTCTAATCTCTTCCCAGCAATTGCTCTTACACTCAATTAAACCAGCTGTGTCCAGGATTGAGTCTCAGTCTATTTCAATGGGCCTATATTAAAAGACATTATATAGGAGGGACACTCTAGTGAAAAGAAAAATATAAGCTGGACTTTTAGTAGCAAAGTTACATGAATTGAGAGCACCCAGCCAAAGCCTAGTTTTTGCCAAAAAACTCTTGATCCCTCACACCTCTGCCCTCATCTGACACTGCTCCATCTCTAACCCCTCCTCTGAGGCTATTCCACTTATTAACCCAGTAGGGGACTAATTTGAGTGAATAATACTAATAATAATAATAAATATTGAAAAGTGATTGCTTTGTGCTGAATGAGGGGGTTGAATTGCCTTAGCTCACCTCCTATGGCACCATCTCCTGGGAGATGAAAGGTACAACCATGCAGTCACAAGTAGGTGCAGGGAGAAATGTGAATGGAGAATTGTATAAAGCTAATATTTTAAATGTAGAATGATGCTATGAGTGATAGCTCCATTAAATAATTATTTAAAATAGCACTTGGTAGTTTCCAGGACTGTAATAATTGCTAAACAGAGATTTATAAATAAAAGAATAGACATGGTGAAAACCCATTTCCTTATTTTCCTCCCTCTACCACCCTTCTTTCCTTTCTAAAGTAGACATAGGCAGATGTACTTTTTCTTCTTAAACTTTTCAGCCAAAGTCATATAAGCTTTCTAAAGAATGAAAAGCTGGATTGTACTGCTGGCTATTATAGTCAGCACAGCAGAAACACAAACCCAGGATGTCTGCACCCAGGGGTATCCTGGCATCCCTGGCAATCCTGGGCACAATGGCTTACCTGGTCGTGATGGACGTGATGGGTCAAAAGGAGACAAGGGAGATACAGGTATGACATTCAGACTATATTTAACATACCAAATGCAAGACCATTCACTCCTAAATTTGTCTGTAGTTACTCTGCATGAATGGGATTATTCTGCCTAGCCTTCAGTAAACATTTAATTTACCTGTTTGAAGAAGGAAATATAAAGAAAGGCTTAATAATGAAAGCAAGACAGCAAATACTCTGGAGATGTCAGGTTCATGGGATAAAAAAAGAAAAAAAAGTCTTTACCTTCTATCATGGGAATATTTTCAAGTGTATTTGAAAATTTTAAAGCCTGCAAACCTACACCTACTCCTCTAAGCTACAAACTATATTTTTGCAAAGAGCTTCAAGCCCACTAAACAGAAAAAACAACCACTGATACCTTGTTTGGTGTAGTAGGATGTATGCAGTTGGTAAGAAAATTTCTCTTTCTTATCTAAATTATACCTTTGTAGGACTTGATTCTGAGTGTGCCTATTTGCTGTAACTCAAGAGTCACTAGAGTAGGTTCAGAAATGGAGACTATTGAAAAACAATGTAGGATTTACATCTGCTCCAGAAGGCTATAATAGAGATTTGTGTGAGATATCAAAGCCAGAGAGAATCTCAGCATCCAAAAGCTAATCACCCCCATAATACCTTAAGCCTTAGGTTCATGATGGCCCTTGTATCCATGCTGGAATATCAAGGCCAGGGTTGCACAAGGTGATAAATCTGCAGGCATGTGGACATATAACACTTCATCACCTTTTAAAATATAGGAAGAAACAAAGATTTCCATTAGCATCTAAATAGGCACATACATTTAACTGCCCTCTTTTTCATATGCAATGTTCCAGAAAGGTCTGAAAACCTAAAGCTTTCTTATTTTCATTTATTTTCTAAAGGCCCTTCCTGCACTCCACTGAGTTACCATGGATCCACTGGATCCTGATAAACTCCCAGACTTTTTTCCTAAATTCATCTCTTACGATGATTGTACTGACTATTCTTTGTTTGAACAAAGTGGGGTGAATGCACCATTCTTTATACTCTATGTAGATACATCTTTGTGGTTTAATACATGAGAAGTAATTTTGTTCCTTAACAAGTCAATGAAATTTCAAGTAGTGGCAGACACTAAAAGTCAAGAATAAGGGTATGCTTTATGTAACTGTTTGGCCAGGCTTGAAGAGGAGGGATTAAAGGAGTCTTCCCAAATTTTCTGGTAATCTGTTTAATGAAAATCTGTGTTTTTATTTCTGTACTAGGTGAACCAGGAGTTCCTGGCATTCCAGGAAAAGATGGTGTCAATGGAGAAAAAGGTGAACAAGGTCAGAGAAGAGTTTCAATTTAATACTTGTCTATGAATTGCTGTCCTTGTGTTTGTGAACTCATCATACAATCTCATATTTTTAAAATTTTCTCCTTTCAAAATTGAGAACAGCAAACTGTACAAACAGGATTATTCCTAACATGAGAAGCGAAAGGCCATTGAACAGAATTGATCAGCTTCTTTTCCTGATGGATTGAGCATATGTTCTTTATGGTGTCTTTTGCCTGTCAACAGCTAAAGCACCTTTCACATCATGAGATCTTCACCTTCAAAACCTTGTGCAGCAACCAGAGCAGTTTTTAAGCCTTTGATCTTCAAATCAATGATGGATGAAGGATAAATAAA
This sequence comes from Cettia cetti, assembly GCA_013401135.1. NCBI lineage: Eukaryota > Metazoa > Chordata > Aves > Passeriformes > Sylviidae > Cettia > Cettia cetti. The sequence continues at coordinate 131,597 of VZUI01040951.1, forward strand.
GCATAGGGTGGCAAGTAACCAGGACAAAAAGCCTTTAGTTGTGCTGCAGTTGCAGTCTACTTAACCCAAGAAAAGTAGAAATTATATGTGGAAATTATAGAAACATCACATAGAAATTATAGAAATATGTGGCAAGCAAGTTCAGGGTGTTGTAAAAAAAACAAACCTTCCTCTTCCTCTGATTAAATTGTGAACCCTCTCACCTATTTTGTACACCAAAGGCTGTAAAAGAGTGTGGACAGATGCTGCTTTTGTATGAGATGATGTGAGCTGTCAGTGTTATCATCAGCCCATATACAACCTTCCTTTCTTTGAGCTTATCCTTGCTGCTGCCAGCCAGAGCACCTGTTTTCTAACAAAATAACAGGCTCTTCAGACATTATGCTTATCCTGCACTGAAATGTATGAAAAACAGTGTGTACAGTGAGCACAGTATGCACAGTGGAGATGCACACCTGTACATGTCCTCATGTGTCTCCTCATGATGAAACTCAATTTGAGCCTTCCAGAGGAGGATCACAAAAAGGTTGTGGAGTTGCTTTGTTTTTATTATTATTTGGTTTTGGGTTTTTTTTTTTTTTCCCTTTAGGAATCAATGGGACTGTTGAAGAGAAGGGGAACAAAGGAGATAAAGGAGAAAGAGGACCACCTGGGAAACTGGGACCAAAAGGATTTATAGGATCAGTGGGTTACAAAGGTCAGAAGGGAGAGCTGGGACTCCAAGGACAAAAGGGGTTAAAAGGAGACATTGGACCCACAGGTCCAAAAGGGACAAAGGGTGAAATTGGGCATCCTGGAAGAGTTGGTTTCCCAGGGCCAATTGGCCCGATTGGTAATCCAGGTCCTAAAGGTAATACTGGAGCTATAGGGCCACAGGGTAATCCAGGAGTTCAGGGGGAAAGAGGCTTGAAAGGGGACAGAGGAGACAAGGGGAACGTAGGTGCCCCAGGAGTCCTGCCAAGGAGCGCTTTCAGTGTTGGCCTTACAGCCAACACCAAGTTTCCCCCTCCGAATCGCCCGATCAGGTTTGACAAGGTGCTGTATAACAGCCTGCATGACTTCAACTCAGCTACTGGCAAGTTCACCTGCAGACACCCCGGTGTTTACTATTTCACCTACCACATCACTGTCTACTCAAGGAACGTGCGCGTAGCCCTCGTTAAGAACGGCATCAAGATGCTGCACACGGTGGACAGGTACCAGAGCGGAGAGGACCAGGCCTCGGGAGCCGCCATCCTCGAGCTGCAGGGAGGGGACGAGGTGTGGCTGCAGGCCCACCAAGGAGAGGCTTTCAATGGGCTGTTTGCAGATGGTGATGACGATACCACCTTCTCTGGGTTCCTCCTGTTCAGCACCGCTGACCCACTGGAGCCGCTGCTGCCGCCCACCCCATAACTCTGCACTGTCCCTGCATGCCTGTGCCCTTCATCCCTCCCTAAGAAAGATTTGTTATCTGCTGGACAGTTTCTACTGGATTCAACAGAAAATGGCTGGTTTCAGGAACAGCTTCTGTGCTAGAGAGGACAAGGCTTCAGAATCTACAGTGCTGGGCTTAACACATTAGTGGTTTGGTGACTTACTGCAGGCATTCAACACACCACTGCAGTTCTGAAGAAAAATTTTAAAGCAAAGTGTGATGAAATAAAAGATTAACGTTCAGGAATTATGTCATGTGGTACATCTTGTATAAACAAGAAGCAACAGGTACTTCCAAGCCAGTTTACATCTTCCAATGTGGCATATGTAGATGGACTTCAAACTCGGTTTCATTAGTTTGAAACTAATGAAAATTAGAATTCAGTTTACATCCAGCCATTTAAAAATAATTTTTAAACTTGAAAGTAATGTAGTTTGATATCTCTACAGAAGCTGCTTGCTGTGTGGCACAAGCAAGTTTCATTGTTTCATTTACAGCTTTTAAATATGGTACTTTGCTCTCTGTGTAGTCACAGGTCCGAAATTCAGCAAAATGGAGTGCTAGGAGGAAGTGCCATTTGGATTCTCTGACACAGGCAGATATTCAAGGCCAGTGCAAAAATACAGCATAAAGCTTCTGTACTTCAGAATTAGCTGGTGCAAAACAAATTCTCCCAGATTAAAGATAATATTTAATGAACACTGAAGCAGCCATGCTAAAGAACTGATCAAGAGTTATTTCCTGTGCCATACCACATTAATTCTGTCATTTTCCCCCGAATTTTCTTTTTCTTCCCCCCCCTCCCTATCCCCCTTTTTCTTCTAAAACTCGAAAAATATTTTTTAAAAAACCAAAACTAACATTTTGGGAAATCTCATTCACTTCTTTTAGAAGAGAATAAAGTAGCGATGGGTCAGCATCATGAAATTCAGTGCAAGGTGCACAAGGCCTGGCTTCCCATCAGCATCTCGGGGTACCAGGGGAATGTGGGCATGTTCCCACAGCAGCTGAACCCCGAGTGTGGATCACAGAGCCCCGACAGAAAGGGCACGGTGGGTTAATTCAGGAGGGACAGCTGCACTTCTCAAATGACAGCGAGGGAGATACAAGGGCACTCAGGCGGAGGAAAGGGCTATGTGAAGTTTTCAGCAAGACGAAGTTTTTTTTTTCCCGTAAGCCACACGCCACAAGCTTGTATCACAGAAACATCTAGACCGAAATACCGTTTTAAAAGGGCCTTAAGTTCAACTGCAGAAGGTGTAGGACAGATATCAGCCGGCAGAGACCGCGGCGCTGGCGAGCCGGGAAGCGCAGCAGCCGAGGCGCTGCGAGCCCGGGGCGGCGGCGCCCGGCGGGCTGAGGGGCGGTGGGAGCCCGGAGCTCCGCCTCGCTCCGCCTCCTGCTGCCGCTCCTCCCCTCGGCGCGGACGCGCGGAGGTCGCGGCAGAGCGGAGCGTCCGGAGGCGGCGGCTGTGCCGGGCCCGCTCCGCCGCGCTGTGCGGG